>JASCQW010000191.1:5556033-5570493 GCA_030264375.1 Carcharhinus longimanus | reverse complement strand
GACCCAGAGCTGGAAAACAGGCGAAAATCTATTGTTTTACTCTTTGCCATTTCAGGCAGTTTCATCATCTTATATTTAATATTCTTTATAACCATCTTTTACGTCCGAGTAGCAAAGGTGACTTATTTTTCAGGTTCTAATGTCAGTCAGTCTACATTTGTTCTGGAGGAATACGGATATATGCTTCAGCTTTTGAGTTGCTGCATCAACCCTTTCATTTACGCAGGGCCCCAGAGCAAATTCAGGGAAGAGTTAAAAAACGGGGTGAAATATTCTTTGTTTCTAATTGGTAAATTACGTAAGAGATGAAAAGAATAAAATCAAACGTCATTTTATCATTGTACTCCACCTGATCTGATTTGTGTCCATGGACTCACTTCCGATATGCCTGTTTACTCACTCTGTGATCCTGTTTAATTCAGCGAATTTATGAATGTTTAACAATGTTGTGCCCAATCCATATTGTTGTCCATTCTCAGTTATTTTCAAGTTCAGTTGTTCGTGATGAGTTTGGTAAGGTGCTTTCCCATCAGTTTTGGTTTGCCAGAGCATTTTTCATATGAGGAACTTAGAGCTGGACCTCTGATCAGCCAGTGGATGAGAAATTTAAGCATTTATTAATTCCACTTATTTCCTTCCGAGGAACAGTCTTTGTATTAGGCGCATACCAAACTGGAAACAATCAATCTGTGAAAACGTTTACGTAATAACGCTGATTTTTGGAAGAGTACTCTTTATAAATGTGCAGGAAAAAATAACAGAACATTACCAAAAGAAAAAAATTATACCAGGATAATACTATATTCAATATCTACTGTGTACTCCAACACTTTGTCTTATCACGTCCTCAGCGTTCGATTAGACTGTTGTCCGATAACCATCAATTCAGCAACAGGCAGATGGATTAGGCAAGGAGCACTCCAGTGGTGGAGAATGTTTGGAACCATTGAGCCAAATTCTAATGCTATCCCCCTCCCCAAACAAAGATGTGCGTGTCACATTTCATGGCTCCAATTGCACACACACTATTTCCCAGAAGTCTGTGCTTTAAGGATAATGTTTAATTTGAATGGTCAGTGTTAATTTTAAAGAGTTCCTCTCCTTTCCTCACAATTCAATATTGATTTCACAAGATTACTTTTGAATTTCCCACTATAAGGGTTGTGTGTGTCCTCCAGATCTTTTAATAAGGAAATCTTGCAGATTTTTACCTCAGTTGGTCCAATTAGATTTTGTAAAATGGACAGTGAACCATCATTGCACCTTCCTTTTTGCCAGGAGAACACACGCAATTTATATCATTTGCCTTCACGTACGAGTCAAATCTCTCCCCTTAACTATGTGCTGAGCTTTCTTCTGCCTTCAGTTAGCAGATGCAATCTTCTGCAACTTACAGAATCAAACTCATTAGTTTCAGTTCCATTGCTGAAATAACTCACAATAAGGCATGATTATATCATTTTTGTAGTCTCAATGTTGACATTTGTCTGCACCACAGATGTCCATACTTATTGTAATGATACATTGTCACTCAGAAACCATTGAGGCCTCATTTTTCCTGGAAATTACCTTTCTGTCTTTCCTATGACTTATTTCAGAATTATTGGCTGCATGTGACATGAGATGCGCTTCTGTACATTTAATAGAATCTGTCCCTGGTCTGTGCGATTTCCAAGTCTGTTTCTCTCTGTTTCGTTTTATGTTTTCAGTATTGCAATCTATCACCTCCGGTAGGTTTCCTTGCTACACCTGCGACTATCATTTCTTAATCTTCCCCCGGAACAATTAGTTGCTGGTCATTAATAGAACATTTAAGTTATTCTCGATAAAAAGTGACATTTTTGTGACTCATGGCAAACAAATAATAATTCCTCCTTCCATAGGTATATATGTTGATATTAATTAAATCACCTTTACATCGTGTATTACCTAAGAGTAGTGTCAGCATACTTAGATATGCAACTCTCGATTTCTTCACCACAAAACACGCCTTTTGCAAATGAATGCATTTAATTCATTCGCATTGCCCCCAGGATGCTAAGTGATTACTTTATTTGTCATTGTTACCCTGGCAACCAGCTATACAAGCAGACTTCCAACTATCTAACTGCTTTCGTTCTTGAACGACATAGTTGTTGTTAGAAGCACAAGTTCATTGGCAGCACCTGGCAGTTTATGACTGACTGTAAATGGTCGTCTTTCACCCATTCATATATGACTTATATTCATAAAATGCTCCCACTGGACTCAACTTAGCACATACATACACAGCCGAGGTGAAAATTAGAAAAGCAGACAAGTGTTCAAATCAGGATCAAAGAGAATTCCGAAGAAAAAGGGTAATGAAATGAACAAGAAATAGATTGTAACACCGAAGTTATCAATGGGGATTGGTCTCCAAGACTGGTTAGATAACAACACAAGAAACACAAGCAGAACTGCACGAATACGAAATATGTAAGTGGCGTGAGTATTGGAACAAAAAAAATTGTCATGATATGAAAAGGTGGAAGGAAAATATCAAGTAAAATAACATAAAGTACAAAGGCACACATTTAGAAATGAAACTTGAAGTGATCAGAGATCCTATCCAGGTGGGTTTCCACTGCCTATTTATAATCATCGAGCAAAGCGATAGATAAACATTGCTGCTTTCCCGGGTGAACTCCAGCTCTGCTTTCCTCCAGCAGTATCACAGCTCAAACTGACACTTCCTCTATCCCTCTCTGTTCATCTCACAATTACTGCTTTCTGAATGAAGTCAGGTGGTTTAGTGTTTAATTCAGTGAGAAGTTTTCTTCACATTTAGCCCAAGAGTTTTATCCAGAAATGAATGATATTTGTGTCAGTGCACACGGTTAAATCTGACATATTACCACTCAGATTATGCATTGAATTACCATTTCCATCGTCAGCCCTTTGCACCCGATCACTGCTTTTCATTATCGGTGTTTGTTCTCAACTGGTTGCCCCTGTGACATTTCCAATTCAGAAACAAACCTACAAATCTTCTTCCACTGATGCTGACAGAGTTGCTTTTGACCAGGAAGTAATTCAGGATTGCTTATCAAAAATATTAATTCTTAACATATCAAAACCAGGCGGCGAACCTGCAAGCGCTGAACACCAATCATTAGAGCACCAAGATGGCAGGTCGTTTAGGAAAGTTATAGAACATCGAGATCTAGAGGTACATGGTCAGAGCTCATTCAAAGTGGAGTCACAGGTGGGCATGGGGTGAAGAAGGTATTCGACATGCTTAGTTTCATTGGTCAGAACATTGAGTACAGGAGTTGTACAAGACTTTGGAATACGGTGCCATGGTATTCTCTGATAGTGTTTTTAAGGGTCATATGTTCTGGCCACCCTATTATAGAAAGGGTATTATAAAACTAGAAGGAGTGCAGAAAAGATTTACGGAGAAGCTCCCGAGACTTGATGGTTTGAATTATAAGGAGTGGTTGGAGAGACTTTTTTTTTCTGGAGCGTAGGAGGATTCGGGGTTATCTTATTGACATCTATAAAATAATGTGAGGCATAAATCAGCTAGATAGTCAATACCTTTTCCCAACTGTAGGGGGGTCTAAAACAAAGGCTTAAGGTGAGAGGGGAGAGATACAAAAGGGTCCAGAGGGGCATTTCTCACGCTAAGGGTCGTGAGTGGCTGGAACAATCTGCCAGAAATATTAATAGAGGTGGATACAATTTTGTATTTTTAAAAAAAACTCTTAGACAGTGACATGAGTAAGATGGCTATCGAGGGATATGGACCAATTCTCACTAACACTTCTGTCACCTGCCCTTCCTTATTTCCTAAAAGGTCAAGTTTTGCCCCTCTCTATTCGGGCCATCTACATACTGAATGAGAAATTCCTCCTGAATACACTCAACACATTTATCTCGATCTAAGCCTCTAATACTATGCCTGCCCCAGTCAATGTTTGGAAAGTTAACATCCCCAACTATGACCACCCTATTTTTCTCGGAGCTATCTGTAATCTCCTTGCATATTTGCTCCTCGATTTCCCGCTGACTTTTTGGGGCCTATGGTACGACCCTACCAAACTTATTTCCCCCTTCATATTTCTCAATTCCACCCATACAGACTCAATGGGTGAACCCTTGCATATATCGACTCTCAGTACTGCCGTGATGTTTTCCCAAATCAGAAGTGTAACTCTGTCTCCTCTCCAACCTTTTGTTCTACCTTCCCCGTCGCACCTGTACTCTGGAACTGAGCTGCAAGGTCCGTCCCTCCCTTAGACATGATTCAGTCTTCGCCATAATATCCCAGCCCCCATGTACCCATCTATGCCCTGAGTTCATCTGCCTCACCTTCAGGCCTCTTGCATTGAAATTAATGCAGTTTAATCTGGACTTCCCTTGCTCTCTGTCTTGTTTTTGCCTGATTTGTCTGGTACGAGAATTACTGACACTGCCTTCACTTTTTTTAGTTAATGTGCTCTCTTTAACGTCTGTGCTGTCCTCAACCTTTTCTTCGGTCTTCCTACTGTTTTGGGCCCCACACCCTGCCAGACTAGTTTAAAGCCTTCCGAGTGGCTCGAGCAAATCTCCCTGCCAGGATATTAGTCCCCTTCCAGTTCAAGTGTAAGCCACCCGTCTTGAACAGGTTGTTCCGTCCCCAGAAGAGATCCTAATGATCCAGAAATCTAAAAACAAAACTGTTCCCCGCACCAGCTCTCAAGCCAGACATTCATCTACCTAATCTTCCTATTCTCATTCTCAGTAGCACTTGGCTCTGGCAGTAGTCCTGAAATTACTATCTTTGAGGTCTATGCCTCTTATAATCTTGTCGATTTCTATCAGGTCTCCCCTCAACCTCCGTCATTCCAATGAGAACAAACCAAGTTTCTCCAACCTCTCCTCATGGCTAATGCCCTCAATACCAGGCAATCTCCTGGTAAATCTTTTCTGTACCCTCTCCAAAGCCTCCTCATCCCTCTGGTGATGTGGTGGCCAGAATTGAACACTATATTCCAAGTGCGGCCTAACTAAGCTGTTGTTGCTTCTTACTTTCTCCTGTTTGTATTATTTGGGGTCCGGAGGCTGCTCCCATTCCTCCTCTGAAGAACCCTGAGAAGAGGAAAATATGGAGGGCGAAGCCCGGGAAAGTTTAGATAAGTTACAATAAACTTGTTTATTATTGTAAGGGAGTTGTTTGTTCTTGGTGAAAAGACGGTGCGCCAGCTGTCGGCATTGTGTCCATATTATAGCTTGCTGGATAATAGTCACTCTGAGTTGTTTGCAACCTTGGAAGGTCCATTTTGGATACTCGCAATGCACACTCGCGGGTTTACTGTGCTATGTTGTTTGTATTATTGCATTAAAATTGCATGTTTATTATAGGTACTATGTTATATTGTGTGTTAAATCTATAAGTTATTATTGTGGATCAGGATTGTATCCTGATTTGTAATTTGAAAGTGTGATTATTTTGTTTTTGTTAGCTCTTTGATAAATAAAAATATTGACTCTCACTGATGGCTTTTGCAAACTCTTTTAACAAGGGATTAGAAGGGGAGCATTTACACACACAAAACTCACACCAGAGGTATGTGTGCCTCTTCTCGATTTCTATCTTGGACTGACGATATTGACTTTTTTTTTACAGGCTCTTCGATCAGAATTAAAAACCTAATCAAACGTCAGATTGGAACCTGACAGATTCACTCAATTCATCATAAGCAGAACGTGCGTGTGTCATGAAGGGAGCTGTAATTAAGAATGGAAATGTTAAATTGGTTTTCCCTTTAGCCAGAGGCTATGTAGGTCAGTGAAGACAGGAATTTAGATAGATTCGAATTTATCATGGGTAGAATTTGCAAGGCTGTCCCGTCAAGCCTCAAGAGAATAAATACATGAATGAAAGTTTCAGAAACAGGAGCGGGGGTTGAGCAATGTTACTTGGATATGTTAGTATCAGGAGGGGAGTGAATTTAAACCGCACTGATTTTCCCTATTGCCATGTCTCCGTGAACAGAAAGATGTTTTTGATTTCACCACTCCTGTTATGAGGGGGCATATTTCCAAACCCCTTGAGATAGGCTGAACTCAAAGAGTTTGATTATTTACACACAATGAAAAAGCAGCAAGAGGGTGTCAACATTAACCCTTTGTGTTCAAACACAAAAGTTGGACAGAGGAAGGAAAGATTTATGGAACAGAGATCACAGAAAACAAGGACAATGAAGTGTGCGTTTCCTGCTCCTGCCAGATATTTCCTTCTGTTCAGAAATCAGACAGACATAAACTCTTTCTGATAGACAAGGGAATTAAGGGGTATGGGGAGAAAACGGGAAAGTGAAACTGATCCTCTTCAGGTCAGCCATGATCTTATTGAATGGCGGGGCAGGCTCGAAGGGCGAGATGGCCTACTCCTGCTCCTATTTCTTATGTTCTTATGGAACTCGGGATTTTAAAAAGGTTTTTGTCCAGTTTTGAAGATTTTACCAATACCTGTTATCAATATCAAATGATTTTTTTTTAATGGTGTGAGGTCTCAGTGCCGTCACCAATGGAAACCTATTCTTGGAGATGCACAAATGTGTGGTTGGAAGAGCATCTTGGGGTGAGACCAAGGACAATGCTCTGGAGACGCAGGTTCAAATCCCACCACAGCATGTAGTGGAATTTGAAGTTCACATTAGTCTGAAATTGAAAGTCTAATGATGAGAAATATTAATCATTGATATTATTAACTAATGTGGTTTAGGAAAAAAAAAACTTCTCTCCTCACCTGGTCTGGCCCACATGTATCTCTAGATCTGCAGAAATCTGGTTGAATTTTAAATCTCCTCTGATGTATCAAACTGCTACAAGTTTACTAAAAAGGTATTAAGAACATGGAATAATAAGTACGAGGAACAGGAGTAGGTCATTTGGCCTCTCGAGACTGTTGACCCTCCAAAGACAGATTTGGAAGATAATCTTTCACCATTATTGTGACCATTCTGAAATAGCCTCAGGCAGTTGCTGGGGAATGAGCTGGTGTTGGTGGAGTTTGGAGCGTGAACTGAAGATAGGTAAGT
Organism: Carcharhinus longimanus; assembly: GCA_030264375.1. Taxonomy (NCBI): domain Eukaryota; kingdom Metazoa; phylum Chordata; class Chondrichthyes; order Carcharhiniformes; family Carcharhinidae; genus Carcharhinus; species Carcharhinus longimanus. Next base: position 5,563,444 of record JASCQW010000191.1, on the reverse strand, counting down.
CAGTTTCTAGCCAGATGAGCCAGACTGCCTGTAGAGGGAAGTATTGCTCACGTGCAGACCTCTGATGCTGCAAATGTCCATTCGTAGTAGCAGGGGTCCGACAGGCATTGACCGAGCTGTCATGTCCCAACCACTGTGTGGAGCCACAACTAGCTGCCCGTCTCCCCAGCAATCGTAGGGTCCCGCAGCCTGAGATGCAGCCCCCGCTACCCTGCCGCTGCCTCAACCGATCAGGGCTGCCGCCCCTTCCCCACCGACCACAGGCAGAGTGGCAACTGCCCCCCCACCCCCCCACATTGGCTTGCCTCATTGGCACCACCCCTAGCACTGCCCACAAAGGGCCCACTCCTGTACTGCCCCGTGGCATTGCCCTGGTGGCACGGTGCACAGTTCTTAACACTGCTGCCTCGCAGCAACAGGGATGCAGGTTCGATCCCGGCTTGGATCTCTGTCTGTGTGGAATCTGCACGTTGTCTCCGTGTCTGTGTGGTATTCCTCTGGGTGCTTTGGTTTTCACTCAGTCTGAAAGATGTGCTGGTTAGGTGGATTGACCATGCTAAGTTCTCCCTCAGTGTGCCTGAACAAGCATCAGAGTGTAGTGACGAGGGGATTTTCACAGCAACTTCATTGCAATGTTGATGTAAGTCTGCATGTGACTAATAAATAAAACAAAAAAGAGCTGGCATTGTCCAGGTGCTACGGTGGTACTGCCAGTCTGACACTCCCTAGGGGCACCTCCACCTTGCACTTGGCCTCCTCATAAGGCCACAATGGCCTTCGGTTCCACACACAAGGGCAACACGAATGTTCCCTATTCATGTTGAGCAGGTGTTTTACTCAATGCAGAGAACTTCTTTTTTTAATTTTAGAAACATGATGATGCTGGTTACTGTGTTTAGAAAACTCAGAAAAATTATGGCCAAAATAAGTTTTTTTTAAAATCAACAAATGAGGGAGATTGCTAAGCTATTTAAAAAAAAACACAGTGAAAAAATTCTGCAGGGAACCCCAAAAACTTTGCATTGCAATCACACATGGTGGTGTGAGGCTGCTGGAGTAAGTGCAAGAGGGCGTGTTCCTCCCTTGCTCATGCATCCTGGTGTGTGTGAGCCCAGGAGCTCCCAGACTTGTGGCCATAAAGTCAAGCAAGCCCAGATAATTGAGCACCGAGATTGCTAAACACATGGAAATCAACACTCCCTTAAAATGAAATAAACAAATGAACCATTCGCCCATTTCCACTGAGAGACTGACTGCACTCGAAATCCGGGTGTTGTAATGTCGCCACAGGTGCAAAAACGGATGCCATTCATGCTATCCTCTCTATACCTCATTTTACATCATTTTACCGTGGCAAAACAGGCTTAACAAGGTTGTAAAATTCCAACTAGAATGTTTATTTCTTGCTAAAATTGTAACAACAAACGATAAAACATATGCATTCATACAGACTATAAATGATAATTGTGTTTAATAGTCAGTAAATATAAATAAACTGTTGTTTGGAGCTGTCCTTGAATGGTGAGAGTAGATGCTGACGCTGTGACCGATATAGGTTTTTCAAGTAATTGATTCAGCAAGTGTCCTGTTCGTCAGTAGAGAGATTCCAGATACTTTTCCAGCTGCAATTGTTCTGCTGGATGATTGGCTTTCATAGTCAGACAGGGAGATTTAGCTATTCCTACAAAAGATGGCTATTTTTGTGCAGTAATGCTCCAGTTACTGTATCGTTTTCAATGTGGCAAACTTGCAGCTGGTTTGCTCAGGGCACACAAACACAACACACACACATGCACACACACACACAACACACACACACATACACACACCCACACACATACATACACAACATGCAGACGGACAGCTGGCTAGGCCAGCTTTTAACACTTGTCTTTGTGTATTCCAAGTGGAGACACCGGATGCACAATCTTGCCTTGAAAATTAACATCCAAGATTTCTGAAATAAAATCGTGCTTAGGTCCCTTTGTCAATGCTGGGGATGGGAATCATTCTTTGGATAGTTTTACCATTACTTTTTCAGTGAGCACAAGGAGGTGCTCAGTGTTCTGAGGGAGAGACCCTGAAGCCATTTCTGTGAGTGATTGGCTGTGCATTCTCAGCTATTTTTGTTGTCTCCTTCCATTTTTAAAATAGTAAACACAGGTTCATCTGTAAAGATGAAATATTGTTGTATATAACTCTAGCATTATTCTCCATTATCGTGGCTGTCTCTCCACCTCTCTCTCACTAACTATCGCCCCCTTTCCCTCACCCCCCCGCCACACAACCTCTCTGTCTGTCTTTCTCTTCCCTATGCCTAATTTTCCACACTATCTCTTCTGCTTCTCCCTTTCTGCCCCTGCTCTCTCTGCCCCTTCTTTCCGTGTGCCACTATCTCTCTACCCCCTCTCTCTGTCCCTCTCACTCTACACCAATCTTTCTCTTCCCCACTCACTCTTCTCCAAATTATATCTGCCCCATGCTTTCACTGCCCCACCTTTTCTTTTACCTCTCCAACTGCCCCATGTTGTCAGTGTACCTCTCTCTCTGCCCATTCTCCCTCTGCCCTCTCTCTTTCTCTGTCGCCTCATTCTCAGCGCCCTCTTTCTCTGACTGCACCTTCTCTCTATCTGCCTCATTCTCTGCCCCCATTCTCTCTCTCTCTCTCTCTGCAACCATCCCTGCCCTCTCTCACCCCTTTCTCTCATTGCCCCTCTCTACCTCACTCCCTCCCCTTATCTCTATCTCTCTCTCTCCAGGTGTCTGATCCTATTGTTATATTTCTATGCGAGATATCTCTCCCTCCCTCCCTCGCTCTCACTGAGACAGGTTCTGGAGCCTAATGATCTTCCTGTTCCCCTTACATCTCTTGTCCCATTTTGACTCCAAATTGACAATACAACACTTAAGTCTTAACCCCAGACGTTTTTGTAGATGCCCTCACATTCCTTCGGTTACCTCATGCCCTCTCTGTGACTTCAATTCTTCAGGCCACCCCCAGTGGTGCACTGTGGGAATTGTAGAACGACATAGCAAGAGGGTGAGGTTTGGATGATTGCTGTCCAATCAGAGTGAAGTAACGGGATACTGGGCAGCTGGAAGGGTGAATCAGAAAGGTGATAGATCATTGTCATTGTATTGCTGTCAATTTACAGCAAGTATTTGGATATTGGACAGTTGACCTAGCCAATGGGAGGGTCCAATTGATGCAGTTTATATGGATTTTAACAAAGCTTTTGACAAGGACCCACATGGGAGAACTGATTGACCAGGTTGAAGCACATGGAATTCAGGAAAACATTGCAATGCAGACCCAAAACTGACTTTGTGATCATAAACAAAGGATCATCATGGAAGGCAGCTTGAGTGGCTGAAAACCGGTGTCTAGTGGTGTACCACAAAAGTCATAGCAGGGACATTTATTATTTGTTATCTACACAAATGATAGGATGATAATGCAGAGGAATGGCAAGCAAGTTGGCAGGCTGGTTAGGAATAAAGAAAAAGGCTGTTATTGTCAGGCTTGGTGAAATGGCAGAGCAGTGACAAATGGTATTTAATCCTGAGAAGTGTCAGCTAATGCACTTTGGGAGAAGTAACAAGGCAAGGAAGTGTTTAATGAATGGCAGGACACGAGGAGGCTCAGAGGAACAGAGGGTTCTTGGTGTAATTATTCATAGATCCTTGAAGGCAGCAGAACAGGTGAATATGGTATTTAGGAATGCATACAGACACTTGCTTTGAACAGTTGTGGCATAGAGTAGAAGGCAAGGATTATGTTGGAGCTGTGCAGAACACTGGTTACGCTACAGCAGGTGTACAAAGAACAAAGAACAACACAGCACGGGAAACAGGCCCTTCGGCCCAACGAGCCCACGCCGCCACTTTATCATTGTGAGTTCCCTCTTCCACCCATGACCTTTGTCTACGCTTATGGCACTCCACATTGGAAACCTGACACTCCACATTGGAAACCGTGTATTGGTGTACTGGTACATTTCTGGTCATCTCACAATAGGAAGGATTCAATTACACTGGTACAGAGAATATTCACCACGCTTTTGCCTAGAATGGTCCATGTGAGTAATAAAGAGCGACAGGATACTCTTGGATTGATATTTTGTTCCAGAACGGATGTGGCCGAGGGGACATGATTGCAGTACATAAGATTATGACGGGTATGGACATGCTGAATGGGGAGCAGCTATTCCCCTTGGTTGAGGATCAATCACAAGGGGGTGTAGTTTTTGGGCAAGAAGCATGGGATTCAGAGGGGATTTGTAAAAAAATACACAGTTGATGGTGAGAATCTGGAATGCACTGCCTGTGAAGTTAATGAGGTGGGAAACCTTACAACCATTGAAAACTATGTGGATGAGAACTTGAAACATCATAACATTCAAGGATATAGGACAGGTGCTAAGACTTGTAAGTAATGCAACTTGAGTGGTAGTTATTGTGGATGCAGACATGATGGACTGAAGAACCTTTTCTGTACAAGTGTATGAATCAGTGGAAATCCTGTCGAGTTTGTACCCTACCCTTTCAGGAAATGTAAAAGAAAATGAGAAAAAGAACTGGAAACTTTCAGTGACTCAGTTCTTCCCTTAATGATTTTGAGTAAAGGGATATTTTATCAGATTCTTCAACTGCTCCCTGAACTTTGTCTGGGTGACGGCATAAATAACAGTGTTTGAGCAGCAACTGAAGAGCTGCAGCATGAAGCCCAATCCCCGAACAAAAATCTCACTGTATAGAGATGGATAGCCCAACCACCACATCTGGAAAGATAAAGTATCAATCATTAATGTTGACCATAACAGGATGAAATTGGCTGAAATAACAAACAGTAAAATGATGGAGTTCCTTCGATTTTCCATTTCTGGGTCTCTGGAACTCTCTCCATTGCAGTGAGCCCGGAGTCTCCTGCGGGCTCTGCTCATCACTAAAATGTGTCTGACAGTGAGAACATTGAATAACAGAATCAGAACAAATGGAATACATGGGGTTAGAATGTAATGGAGGAACACAATTGCTCCCCAGACTGGAGAAAACAAGACATCAAATGAGTAATTACAAAACCAAGGGTCATTCATCAATACATACTGACTGGTTACCATAAAATACCAGAAAATATTCTTTAAGCAGCTCAGTGCAGTCACTGTTCCCAGAACCACAGATGCCGTTTTCTCGTGGCAATATTTATTCTTCAGCTTCTGGCAACAGATTGCCACAAATCGATCAAAGGTGAAAGTGACAGTGAACCAGACAGAACAGTCAGTGGCTGCATAAAGCAGGACAGCGTGGATATTACACAATGGGATGAATTTCAGGAAATGAAACTGTTCATCAAAAACAATTGGAATGTGTCTCAATATCAGGTCAAGGATAATAACCATTAGATCCGCCAATGACATCGCCACCAGGTAATGTGTGACACATCTGGACAGACCACAGTTTTTGCGAATGAGGATCACAATGGTGACTAAGTTCACTGTAAGGAAGGGAAATACATACTGAAATCATACATCATGCTGCTGGCAAAATGACCACTTTGATTGGGGAGTTATTGAGATTTGATTGGGGAGTTATTGAGTTATTTGATTGGGGAGTTATTAAGTGCATGTTGTAATGTATTAAAATAATCAGACCTGATAGAACAAATGGGAACGTCCATGACACATGGAAGGAATCATGGATAAAATAAAACCAGGGTGTGCGTAAACAGGTGAGGCAGGAATGACACAGGGAGCTAGAGGTGGTGGAGAAAGTCAAGAATAATCGGGGATCCTGGTCATCGTAGTGGGATGCAGGATGATGGAGAACTCAGGAGTGATGCGGTGTAGAGGTTACAGGAAAAAGCCACGGGTGATGGGTCTGTTAGGGGCAGTGGCGTACTGTTGACAATTTATGTGTTTTCCAAATGATTTGAAACGATTTTTAAATGATTTTGATATTGACGTGAAAGAGACTCCTGCATGATGTGTTGCCTCCCTGGTACAAGGTCCAGGATGTCTCTGAATGGGCAGAAAGCATTCTGAAGGGAGAGGGTGAACAGCCATTGGTTTTGCCACATATTCGTACTGACAATATAAGTAGGATGAGTGATGAGGTCCTGCACCAGAGGAAATGGGCAAGGAACTAAATGAGTACTTTGCTTCAGTATTCACCAAAGAGACGGACTTGGTGGGTGATGATTCTGGGAAAGAATGTGCGGATAGTTTAAATCATTTTGAGATTTTAAAAAAGGAGAAAGTGTTGGGGTTGTTGAGAAGCACGAAACAGGCAAAGGAGAAAATTGCTGGGGCCTTGAGAGAAATCTTTGTATCCACATTAGCTACCAAGGAGGTCCCAGAGGACTGGAGAATAGCCATTGTTGTTCCTTTGTTTGAGAAGGGGAGCAAGAATAATCCAGGTAATTACAGACCTGTGAATCTCACATCAGTTGTTGGGAAATTATTGGAGAGGATTCTTCGAGACAGGATTTACTCCCACATGGAAATAAGCAGACGTATTAGCACGCGAAAGCATAGCTCTGTGATGAGGCCGTGGTGTCTCATTAACTTGATCGAGTTTTTTTTTCAGGAAGTGACGAAGATGATTGATGAGAGTAGTGAAGTGGATGTTGTGTACGTGGCTTTCAGTAAGACCTTTGACAAGAACCTTCATGGCAGGCTTATGCAGAAGGTGAAGTCAGACGGGATCTGTAACAGGTTTGATTAGTAAGCTTGTAGACGGCAGGATATGCATCAGTTGGAGACTTGGGCAGAGAGATGGCAGATGGAGTTTAACTCGGACAAATGTGAGACAATGCACTTTGGCAGGTCTAATTCAGATAGGAAATATACAGTAAATGGCAGAACCCTTCAGAAAATTGATAGACAGAGGGATTGTGTTTACAGGTACACAGGTCACTGAAAGTGGCAACGCAGGCAGAAAACTTGTCAAGAAGACATATGGCATGCTTGCCTTCATCGGCTGAGGCACTGAGTTTAAAAATTGGCAAGTTATTTTGCAGCTTTATAGTACCTTTGTTACGCTGCAGTTGGAATAGAGTGTTCAATTCCGGTTGCCACACTACCAGAAGGCTGTGGAGGCTTTTGAGAGGGTACAGGTGAAGAATTATCAGGATGTTGCCTGGTATGGAGGGAATCAGCTGTGAGGAGAGGCTGGAGAAACTTGATTTCTTCTCACTGAAATGCTGGAGGTTGAGGGGTGACCTGATGAAAGTTTGCGATTTTATGAGGGGCATGGACAGAATGGATATTCAGGGGCTTTTTCCCAGTGTGGAGGAGTCAATTACATCTTGGCATCTTACAATTGGCATCTTGAAAGGAATTGCTTGATAGAGCAGACGCAGCACGGTTTCATTAAAGGGAAGTCGTGTCTGACAAATTTACTGGAGTTCTAT
>JASCQW010000191.1:5531517-5542152 GCA_030264375.1 Carcharhinus longimanus | reverse complement strand
GAATTAGAACATTACAATGTGAATGACTGGCCCCAGTGTATCACTGACAGAGACAGCTGGGCCCGGAGTCAGACTGGAACCTGATATAAGGAAGGAAACATTTCTAGGGCCTTAGGGCAGGTTTCTTTGTCATGAGGAGTGAGGCAGGGATTTGTGTGGCAAACACGGATTGGAAACCCTACCACAACCGCAGGAGTGACTGACTCCACCTGACTGAGGCTTGTATTCACAAGGTGGGACAGTCATGGCGGACTCCATACATTTCTGTTATCTGAGGTACCGATGGCGAATCTGTCGGAGGAACAGAAAATAATCTCTTCCTTCTCATTTTTACAAGCAGTTTCACATTTACAGACAGAATTAGCACACGTGAGGACTGAAACAACTAAGTATGAAACCCTCATCGGAGGGAGAAAAACAGTGCAATAAATGTTAAGGATTATTGTGTTTTTTCTAAATAAAAATTCGATTCGATGCCAATCTGTTCAAAGTGATGTTTTGTAAATAGAATGGACTTTCGGAATGGTTCCTGGCCATTACACACACACACACACACACACACACAAATACACACACACACACACAAACACACACTCACAGAAACACACACACGCACACAAACACAGAAACACATACAGACACACAAACACACACACAACACACACACACTCACACAAACACACACAACACACACACAGACATACACACTCACTCACACAGACACACACATTCAGACACAAACACACATACGCACACACACACACTCACACACAGACACACACACAAACACACAAAGACACACACAAACACACACACAACACACACAAACACACACACACACACACTCACACACAAACACACACAACACACACACAGACACAGACACACTCACACAGACAGACACACACACAGACACACACACGCACCCACACACACAGACACACCCACGCACACACACACATACTCACACACAGACACACACACAAACAGACACAGGCACACGCAAACACATACACACACACAACACACACACAGACACACACACACAGCACACACTCACACAACACACAGCTGCTGTCAAAAGATAAGATTAGCACAAGACGACAGTTGTATAAATATTCCATTTTATTCCATCTTAATGAAGGACAGGGAGAGACACGAAAAGGATGCTGGGACACTGATATAGATGATCCATTAAAATGCTCCCATTCTCGAGAATCCTTCAAAACTTCATCCCATGAAGGATATATCGAATTTATTTTCCAAAGTTTCGGTGAAATCTAATTCCATCACCCTTCCAAGCTGTTCATTCCAGTTCATCATAACTCTTGTGTAAAAGTAAACACTTATCTTTCTGTCTCGCTGCTCAATAAAATAAATTTGTGCCCATTGGTTGCTGACCGTCCCCCCAGTTGAAAGATTCTCTCTTTAATTAACCCAATCACAACTTCATGATTATGAACACTAATAAATGTGTTGAAAAGACTGGCAAGGAGATAGAGACAGCGGGAGAGTTAGGAGAAAGCAAACCGGGGGGGCTGACAGATAAAAGCTGAGGAACAAAAATAAATAGCAGATGGAGAGAAAATGATCAAACAATGAAAGATAACAGCTATCATTCCCTCCCTTCACAGATCCCGGGGGAGTTCAGTGACTGATCCACTGACCATCCAGTTATGTCCGGGAATGGAAACTTTAACCAGATCACACCAGGCTCATTTGTAAATGTCACCGCAATGTGAGCTGTCTGACTCTGCCCTGACTCTGTGGGCAGATATAAGCCGCACTGACAGATGTTCTCACCAGATTGTGGTCTCTGGATTTATTTTCTGCTCAGAAGTGAGATGTGCGGTTTGGAACCGGCAGCAAGAAGCAGGAAGTTGTGTTACCTGAGAATGACACAACCGGGGCCAGTTTGGTGTTATCACCGTGAACAGTCTTCCTGCCTGTGAGGGTGAACTCACTCTGAAAGCATCAAGAACAGTCACACAGATTGCTGCCGGTCTCAGCATTACATTCACCTCCATTCCCATATTAATGAATCAAGAAAATGGTCATATTTGGGGTTTAAACAGATTAATTGAAGGGAAGATGGACTGAGGGTTACCATTGAGGGAAAAGAGGGAAAATTAAGTCAACATTTTTTTTTTCCGCAGAGGTATTCGAAAATAGAAAGTTTAAGTGTGCTGGGTGTTGTGTGCGAGAAATAGAGGAGAGAGGTTAATTGAGTGAAAATGGTTAAGTTCCTACAATGAATTTTCCTCTGCTGAGATTTTTGTGCTTTATCTTTTCAGTCACAAGGTGCCTTAAGGCAAAAAAAGAAATAATCTCGGAGTCAGATCCGTCTCCTGGGAACCTGTGTGAGTTAATGGAGACTGAGAGAGAGAAGAGAGGTTTTCTGTATTAGGTTCAGTCTGACACAGAGAGAGAGAGAAGTTCAGTGAATCATTTGAAAGATGCATTGCCTTGGCAGCGGAATGACCAGCTGTACATCACATTCAAGAGCGTCCAGGGCCATTCATTAACTTTATTTATTGACTGAGACATAGAATGTGCAATAAATACTGAATAAATTACAATATCATGCTTAAAATTAATAGCAATTATTTACACAGTCATTAGCACTGGTACCTCACACTGTTAGGGACACAGGTTCCATTTAAGCCTTGTATAACTGTGTGGTGTTTACACATTCACCCCGTATGTGCGTGGATTTCCTCTAGGTTTACTGCTTTCTTCCTACAGTCCAAAGATGTACAGGTTAGTTGGAGTGGCCATGTTGAATTGTCCTTTAGTGTCCATTTGCAGTGTAATGTGACATACATTCATTCTGTTCTTCAATCTCTTTTGAACAAGAGGATGTTACAAGTTTCATCCCAAGCTTTCAATAAAATATTCCAGGCAATGCGAGAGCAATTACATATGATGCACAACACCGAGTAGTTATTAACAAGACGAAACACATTCTTCGAACCCCCTTACATTTTTAAAGCTAATTTCCATCTTTTCATCTCGTGCTGTCCTTTTTTTTCCCATCTGTCAAACGCATTTTATAGAAAACCAGTTACTGAGACAGTGTTGGCTTTATTATTAGTGTCCAATATAATACAAAGTAAGGCACGGATGTGTTCAGTAGTGCATGACACAGAGCCTAACACAATCATATCTGAGATGGAGCCTAATGTAACAGAAATGGCCTCTTGGCTGAACAAACACTCAGAAATGATGATTTGTAGCATTTATCACGGCATGTCATCATATAATAATAAATGGAATGGTGTGTTATGTAACATAAACAAATATAAGATCTATTGCAATAATGATTCAAATGAGTCGCATGCAGTAAATAAAGACACAAGGCCCAGTGCCTTGCTGTACATGTCTACAACAAATGTGTGTGCGAGAGAGAGGGAGAGAGAGAGAGGGAGGGAGGCAGGGGCAGAGCCGGGGGGAGAGAGAGAGACAGAGAGAGAGAGAGGGAGAGGGAGGCTGGGGTAGAGGCGGAGGGAGAGAGAAAGACAGAGAGAGAGAGAGAGAGAGCCGTAAACCATTCCACTTATGATGAATGATCCACTGAGTGTTTCTAGCATTTTCTGTTCGGATCTCAGGCGCCCACAGCATCTTGCTTTTGAACAACGAGATATTTGAACAGGTGACTGAAAGGATGGCCAATACAGGGACAGTTTTATGGATTGACTTAGACGAGGAAAGTGAAATAAGGAGATTTAGGGAGGGAATTACAAAGATTAGGCATAGGCAGATGAAGACATCCGAAAGTGAAAAATAATTTCGAAGGTAACAATACAAATTACAGAATATATAATTCTATTCAAACATAACCTAACTGTCAACACTCGTTCTGTGGCGATTTCGTTTTATTTCTCTCTGAAATCTACAGATAAGTAATTAATGAGTTGATAGATATTTAACCTCTGGGAGCCCATCTGGCGATATTGCGAGTACAGAATTCTGTCTCACACTGTCAGTGTATCTGTTGAATGCTATAAATAAGACAGGTCAATCTTTATCTCTAAAGTCTGTGTCAAATTGACACAGTGCATGGCAATATTCAACTAGGATATGCCTCTTCATGTACTGAATGTGACTCAAATGATTCATTATTGCAACGGATCTTATATTTGTTTACCTTACATAAAATGCCACAATGAGCACTGTAGATTAACCAGATATTGACCTGTCCCCGAATACCAGTGAATCACTGAGAAATTGTTCAAACTGAAAATTACTCACACAATAACAGAGCAATTAGATATTTCTCGCAGCTACTTATCGAAATTAGTAAAAATTAAACTTACTGCTCCAAACAAGAATGATTAGTGTCAGACAGGCACACCCATATTATATCGGGATTGATAATATCTCGGCAGGCAACATATTCATGGTCGTATGTTAGATTAACAGAGACAGATTCTGATGTCATTCAAAGAGACAAATCCCGTGTAATATAAAAAAGAGATGAGATCTGATGAAATATGAACAGATCCGTGGTCTACTGTCGTATTAATTGAGAGGACCTAATGCAGCATAAATAGAGAGATGGCCGAGGGTGGCGTGACGAGAGAAATAACCGAATGTAGTGTAAAAAGAGACAAGAACTACTGTCATATAATTAAAGACTGGCTCTGATACAACTCAAATAGAAGTAATAAATAAAGTGGCATTTTATGTAAGGTAAACAAATATAAGATCCGTTGCAATAATGAATTATTTGAGTCACATTCAGTACATAAAGTGACATGTCCTAGTGCATTGTAATCAATCTTCTGTATACTGGCCCTCTTGTCAATGGGTAACAGTTTCTTTCTAACGAGTAAAACATTCCCATTCATCACTTTGAGCGTCTGTACTAAATCTCCCATAAACTGATGGGAACCAGTCCAAGTGTTCAGCTGTTCTGATAGTGCAGCTTATACATGGTTAACGTCAAGCCCGATATGACCTTCTCTACCTCACCTGTTCCCCCTTGTCATTTCATGAATTGATGGAACTTTTACATGGATTCCCATGAATCATTGTCATTCTGTCAGAATAAGATTCAAGGCCAGGAGAAGACTTGCCTTCTGACAGTTACATGCCAGGCAACATATACATGGTCGTATGTCGAATTAACAGAGTTGGATGTAAATATACAAATCCTGTGTAATATAAACAGAGATGGGATCAGATGTAATAGGATCAGATCCGTGATCTACTCGAGTACTAATAGAGAGGACCTAATGTAGCATAAATAGAGAGATGGCTCAGTGTACATAACGGGAGAAATAACCGAATGTAGCATAAATTCATTTGTAATGTATTCGTGTTATAAATGTATAGTGTAATATTGGACATAGATCTCAGACTTTAGGCACACTGAGTTAAATGTCATCATGCCAAAACACAAACTGTGATCAGTTGAGAATGGAAACAACATTATTTCTGAGTCAAATGGTAATGTATTCAATTCCCACAAAATACCTCGCGATCCAACCTGTGACCCAGTACTGAATGTTCAATTATTCCATTAATAAATGTGATGATATTTCAGTCTCAGGGGTAGTATAGCAATATCATTATTAAGCTAGTATTCCAGAAGCTTGGGACAGGAGTTCCAGTTCCACCCTGGCAGCTGGGGAATTTCAGCTCAGTTTATTGATAAAGACATCGTGTGTATTTAAAGGTTTGAAGTTTATTTATTCGTCACAAATGGGTTTACATTCACACTGTAATGAAGTTACTGTGAAAATCATATATGGTCAAAGCTCATCTTTTTCTCGGATGTCTTTCAGGGGAGGAAATGTTACTTCTTAGTTAAAAGATACATAAAATTACCAGAAGAAGAAACAAGCCTGAGGTTTCAGAGCGTTTTAAAATTCAACAAAAAAAAAGTCCAAATAATCGACGGGGGAAATAGAGAATGGGAGTAAAATTGCAGGGAACATAAAAATTAATTATAACCGTTTCTATCAATATCTGAAGAGAGAAGGATTGGTTAAGATAAAGGTAAATCCCTTCGAGCCCGAATCCAGGGAAATTATAATGGGGAATAAAGAAATATTGAATGAATAGAACACTAAGTTTGACACTACCTTCACACAAGTATCATCCCAGAAATGTTCTGGAACCAAGGGGGTAGTTGCAAGACGGTATTGAGGGAAGCCAGTATTAGTAAAATCATTCTGGGGAAAATAATAGGGTGAAATTCTGGTAGGTCACTCAGGCCTGATAATCCCAGAATATGGAAGGAAATGGCCCAGCAAATGTTGGATACATTGCTGCCCATCTTCTAAAATTCTATACAGGCCGAAACAGTTCCTACAGGTTGGAGGGTGACAAATGTAACCCCGATATATACAGAGAAAGAGAGAATAAAACTGATAAATTACAGACTGACTTTAGCATCAGTTAGAGATTGTTATCAAATCCATGATAGGAAAATATTTGGAAAGCATGGACGGAGTTTGATGAAACCAGTATGGGCTTAAGAAAGACATGTTTATCTTAACAAACCTACTTGCATTTTTTAAGGATGTAAATAATAGAATAGGTGGGGGCGGGGGAGGCGGGGGGTTCTTTCGGGTCGGGAGGGGGAGGGATGCGACCGGTTTACGTGGTGTATTTGCACTTTCAGAAGATATTTGTGAAGGTTCTTCATAAAATATTCGTAGGCCCAATGAAAGCACGTGAGGTGTGTTGGCCTCAGTATAGAATTCATTGACAGATAAGAAACAGAGACTGGAAATAAATGGGTCTTCTTCCGAGTGGAAGTCAGCGAATAGTGGGGTACCGGAGGGCCCCAACTTTTAAATGTGTTCATTCGTCACAAATAAGTTTATGTTAACACTGGAATGAAGTTACTGTGAAAATCCCCCTCGTCGCCCACACTCTGGGGCCTGTTCTGAGGGAGAATTTAGCACGGCCCAATGCACCCGAACCAGAACGTCTTTTGGACTGTGGGAGGAAACCGCAGCACCCGGAAGAAACCCATATAGACACGGGGAGAACGTGCAGACTCCGTACAGACAGTTACCAATGCCAGGAATCGAAGCCAGGTCCCTGGCGCTGTGCCACTGTGGGATCTGGATGAGGGAATCAAATGTAATATGTCCAAAAGGATTGCTGATACGGAACTGGGGGGAATTGTCAGCTGTGAAGAGGATACGGGGGCCGGGGGGCGGTGGCGGAGGGCTCCAGTGTGACCTGGACAAGTTGTTTGAATGGGCGGACACATGGAATTTAGAGTACAATGCAGCTAAATGTGCAGTTATGTACTGGTGTGTAAAGCAGAAAGCAGTATATATGAGGAAGTGTAATGTACAAATGGATCTGTGTGTCCTTGTACACCAGTTAATGAAATTGGAGAGCAATATACAGCAAGCACTTAGGAAACCCTTCATTACAAGAAGATTTGAGTTTGGAATTAGGGAGGTATTCCTGTGGTTATGCCGGGTCTTCATCAGACCACCCGTGGTGTAGTACATGGAGTTCTGATCTCACTCAATAAGAAAGGGTCTGGGGAGAGTACAGTTGATACCAAGATTGTTGGGACTGTCCTATGAGGCGAGATTGATTTGACTGGGCCTTTATTCGCTTGACTCACCTGATGAAGGAGCAGTGCTCCGAAAGCTTGTGATTCCAAATAAACATGTTACACTTTAACCTGGTGTTGTGAGATTTCTTTCTGTGCCCACACCAGTCCATCACCGGCATCTCCACCTCATGTATTCACTTGAGTTTAGAAGGATGAGAGGAGATCTGATTGAAACCCATAAAATTGTGATTGAACCATATAAAACATATAACATGAGGGCGGGGCGGTGGCACAGTGGCTGGCACTGCTGCCTCGATTCCCAGCTTGGGTCACTGTCTGTCTAGAGTCTGCACATTATCCCCGTGTCTGTGTGGGTTTCCTTCAGGTGCTCCAGTTTCCTCCCACAGTCCGAAAGATGTGCTGGTTAGGTGCATTGGCCATGCTAAATTTTCCCTGGGCATTCATTCTTCAACTAAAATCACAAAATTGCAGTTCATTTCTCAAATCTGGGAGGCTGCTGTGCCACAAACACTTGCTGCATTCCCAATATTACAGCAAAGAATAAATTCCGTGAAAATTCAGAGAGTTTTAAATGATTTGGCGTGACCTGAGGTTCGGGAAAGTGTTATATAAACACGGGTGGTACGATGGCATAGTGAGGTGGCACAGTGAGGTGGCACAGTGACACCGTTGTTAAAACTGCTATCTTAGAGCTCCAGAGCCCTGGGTTCGATTCCTGGCGTGGGTCCCTGTCTGTGTAGAGTTCGCACATTCTCCCCATGTCTGCTAGGGTTTCCTCCAGACGCTTCGGTTTCCTCCCACAGTGCAAAGATGTACGGTTCAGGTTGATTGGCCATGCTGAAATGTCCTTAATGGCTTAGGATACGTAGATTAGTGAGATTGACAGGGTAAATGTGTTGGGTTAAGGGGATAGAGCCTGGGTGGGATTGTGTTCGGTGCAGACTCGGCGGGCTGAATGGCCTCCTTCTGCACTGTGGGGCTTCTATGTTTCTATAAACTAAATACAAGTTCTTTCCAAGTGTTAACATTACAAAATACAGAATTTGATCAGTTGAAAACTCTGAGATTAATGTGATTCATTCCGCTGCCCGATGTCTTGTCCAGTTTAAGGAGATTAAATCATTAATCAAATTGACATTCAGTGGAAAACCAAACTGTTCAAATATGTTTTATTTATTGTGGCATCAGAATACTCTGAACCAATGTTAGTTTAGAATATATCTCTTTATTTGAATGAAATAGTATCTGTTCTAATGGGTATTCACAAAGATTCTACTCATTTTGAACCAATGGGCTTAAATTAAACCGTTATTTTGAGTTGAAACGAATCGATAAGTGACCGTTTGCCTGGTTTTGCTGCCGTGATACTTCATCCTAACCGGTGAGGTGTTTGTGTAAATAACCAGAGAAATAGCAATCCCAGAATACATTTATTGATTGAGAAAAAAAAAACACAACAAAAATTTCCCCATCGACACAACACAGAAATAGACAAATCTGTAAATAAATCAACGGATTCCAGTCGGGAATGTTTTTTCGGATATTTTCCTTCATCGGTTATTTCCACAAACAGGGCTATGATCATTTCTGTGTTAAAAAGTGGGAACGATTCCCTGTAATCTCGAAATATAATGTCATGACAAATATATTTGCAGAGATTTCCTCTGCTTTATCTCTCTGTGTGTTTTCTCTTCTCTGACTCTGTGCCTTGTTTCTCCCTGTTAGGTCATTATCAACATCATCAAGTCAAACTCCAGCTAATGTATTCTCTCAGACATATTAATAGGCTTCTAACTGAACGGATCTGATTCAATTAATTGGAATATATCAAGAGAGTTTTTCGCAAAATGTATATTGTTCATTCCCTGGATCTAACTCGCCCTCTCCCACCACCCAACTGTTTGAATGGACAGAGTAAAGAGAGATTTACTATTTCTAAACAACCTACATTTTCTGGGAATGTTTGATTGGGACAGTGCAGATGGAGATTCACTTCGTATCTATCCCGTGTTACACCTGCCTTGGGTGTGTTTAATGTTGTAATGTGGAAGGAGATGAACATTCGGTTCCTAAACACATGCCGCACCTGTCCTTGGAATGTTTGATGGGACACTCGGCCCTGTCTCTATATTGTACTCATCTGTGACCCTGCTCTGCTGTTGTTAAATTAACTAATCTGTGTGTCAGTTTATATTAAAGAAAGTTTTGTCTCTGTTCATATTACACTAGATGTATTCTCTGATCATACTAAACTAGATGTTGTCTCTGTTTATATTACACATCACCATTTATCTGTTCCTATTAAGCTCGACAGAGACTCTGTTTTTATTAATGTAGATCTGTCTCTGTACTAAACTGGATGCGGTTTTAGTTCTGCACTTGACTATGTCCATGTTTATTTTATATTAGGCACGGATTCAATTATTACTGCACTAAACAAGACGCAATAATGTGAAAAGTGGCTGGGGAACACATTTCTCTGTGTTTTCCTACAGACACAACTCTCTCGGATGGAGACTGGTCTTGGACACTGGGAGATGTGATATCTGAAATCCAATTCTGCTGACTGCATTACAAGTGGATATCAAACCCTGCGCTGGATGTACTGTCGATCCAATAGTTTCTGTTTCAGGATCCTGCTGAATACAGATGTTTTTAGCACAGCAGGTTTATGTATTGCTTTGTCTCTCCTCCTCACAGAACCGTAAATTAATGCGGCCATAATTCAAACAGAGGCATAATCCAGTGCATTAAAACATTGACCTGGTCGCATGAAATATAGGCAGAGTGAGGATCAAATAAACACATACATGGATTGATGCAGTATTAAGACGGTCCCATAAGACATAGTAACACAATTAGCTACTGGGCCCATCCAGTCTGCTTCACCATTCTATCATGGCTGATATTTTTTTCATCCCCATTCTCCTGCCTTTTCCCCATAACCCCTGATCCCCTTATTCATCAAGACCCTATCCATCCCTGCCTTAAAGACACTCAATGACTTGGCCCTCCACAGCCTTCTGCGGCAAAGAGTTCCACACATTCCCCCACTCTCTGGCTGAAGAAATCCCTCCTCGTCT
>JASCQW010000191.1:5485103-5524532 GCA_030264375.1 Carcharhinus longimanus | reverse complement strand
CTCACCCATTCACTCAAATTGTCCAGATCACATTGAAGCTCCCCTCCCCGCCACACCACCCCCCCCCCCCACCCTCCCCCCAGCCCCTCGCGCTACCTCCAGGACTCTCTTCACAGTTCACAAATTTGTCAAACTTTGTATCGCCTGCCGTTTTGGACATGTTACAAATGACTCACTCGTCCAGACCCCACTGGCCACACTGCCGGGGACCAGGGTTCATACCCCGGTTTGGGTCATTGCGGTACGGTATCTGCACGTTCTTTCCGTGTCTATGTGGGTTTCATCCAGGTGTTCAAGTTTCCTCCCACAGTCCCACAGTCGTTCTGGTTAGGTGCATTGGCATAAATTCTCCCTCAGGTGTGTGTACCCGAAACTGAGCTGGAGTGTGGCGTCTCAGGAATTTTCACTGTAACCTCATTGCAGTGTTATTGTAGCGTACTTGTGACAAATAAATAAATAAAATAAATTCAGACCCTGTGGCACCCCTCTTGGAGCTGAAAAACCACTCGGGAAAAATCCCCATCTTCTTCCACTCTCACTTTCTTAGCTGTCAATAATTTATATACCTATGCCTATACGTTACTCCCTATCCCACGTGCTTTAATTTGGCCTTCTGGTATTTTATGAGGGACCTTCTCAACTGCCTTCTGAAAGTGAAAATACAGCACGTACGGTGGTCCACCCCCTCCCCCTGGCCTATTCTATTATTTACATTAACTAAAAAACGCAAGTAGGTTTGTTAATAATAACATGGCTTTCTTAAGATCATCCTGTCTTTATCCAACTCCGTTGATGCCTTTCAAATATGTCGCTATCATATCTTTGATAACAGTCTCTGACATCTTCACTGATACAAAAATCAGGCTGTAATTCATCATCGTTCCTCTCCCTTCCATTGTATACATTGGAGTTACAATCTGTAGGAACTGCTCCAGAGTGTATCGAATTTTAGAAGATGACCACCAATGCATCCAATATTCTCCGGGGCCATTTACCCTCATATTTTGGGATGTAGATTATCAGGCCCTGGTGATTTTTCAGCTTTTAACCGTATCAATTTTCCCAACATGATTTTTCTCCTCATACTAGTATTCTTCACTGTCGTCTTCCAACTATTCCCTTGGTTCCATAACACTTTTTTGAAGGATACTTGTGTCTTCTTTTGTGAAGATGGAGTCAAACTTTGTTGTCTACTCCACCAACATTTCTTCCTTCCCCACTATAATTTCTCTGGTTTCTGAATGCAAGTTTCGTACATTTGTGTTTATTAATCTTTATCCATTCAGATATTCAGAGACGCTTTTATAATTAGTTTATTTTAAAAAATAGTCACAGATAAGGCTGACACTAGCATTGCAATGAAGTTACCATGAAATCCCCAGTCTGGCGCCTATCCGGGTGAATTCTACTGACCAACACAGAATGTATAAGGAAATCGGAGCAGTCAGAGGAAACCCACGTAGACACAGGGAGAACGTGCAGGACCACCCAGGCAGTCTCCCAAGAGGGCAATCGAATCAGGGCCGCTGTGAAGCAGCAATGCTCACCACTGTGCTACTGTGCCACCATTATATATCTAATGTTCCCTGCAGTTTTACTCTCATAATCTATTTCCCCCCTCAATCATTTTGTATTCATTCGTTTAATTCACAATCCTCAGGACTGCTGCTTCTTCTGGCAATTGTCTATACTTTATAAGTAAGAAGCAACATTTCCTCTCTTTAAAACCACTAGAGAAGAAGATGAGCTTTGATGAAATATGATTGTTATTCATTACGGAAGAATGTTTATTTCAGTTGTAACAAATTAATTGAATTGAAATTCCCCAGCTGTCGGGTTGGAATTTAAACTCCTGTCCCCAGAGCATTATTTCAAATTTCTGTATCACCAGTTTAATAATAATATTGCTACAACTAAGTATCATCACGTCTAATAATGAAACAATTGAACATTCATCACTGGGTCACAGGTTGGATCATGAGTTCAGGGATATGTTGTGGGAATTGAACATATTACCATCTGTTTCAAAAATGATGTTGATTCCTGTGAGATAAGACTGTTAACTGATCACATTTTGTGTTTTGACATTATGCCGTTTAATTCACCGTGTCTAAAGTCTGAGATCAGCGTCCAATATTACACAGATGAATTTAATTGTCAGAGGCAAGTTTTTTCCGAGTCTTCAATCTTATTCTGACTGAATGGCAATGATTAATGGGAATCCATGTAAACCTTCCATCAATTCTTAAAATAACATCTGGAAACAAGCGAGGCACAAGGTCTGAGAGTTTGACTTAATGATGCATGAGTTCCACTATCATAACAGCTGAATGCTGAGTTTGTTTCTCTTCGAACTGAGCAGTCTATGGGAGATTTAGTACAAAATTCAAAGCTATGAATGGGAATGTTTTACTCATTAGGAAGAAACTGTTACCCACAGGCAAAAGGGCCAGTATACAGAAGACACTGTTTATTAGTTATGAATTAACGGAACCATCTCTCTGATGACATCACACCATTCCATACTTCTACTTATTTTGTACCAGATCCAATATTTAATTATACGTCGGTAGATCCTGACCCTCTTTATATTACATTCGCTCGTATCTCTCGTTAATCTACACTGGACCATCCCTCTATTTATATGACATTAGGACCTCTCAATCAGTACTAAAGTCCACCACGGATCTGATTATATTAAATGAGATCCAATCTATGTTTTATATTACACAAGGTGTGTCTCTTTGCATGACAGAAGAACCTCTCTCTGTTAATTCAATATAGGACAATGAATATGTTTCCTGTCAAGATATTATCAATCACGATATACATCCGATGCCAGTCATTCTTGTTTGGAAAAGTAGGTTTATTGTTTGCTAATATCTATAGGTAGCTGTGAGAAACGCCGAATTGCTCTGTTATTGTATTTAGCGTGAACGTTGTAACATTTTCTAAGTGATTTACTGGCACTGGGGGACAGGTCGGTATCTGAACAATGGTGCAGCATTCGGTGTAACACCGTCAGGCAATCCCTGTTGAGACACATTTTAATAGTTGAATATTGTGTTGCATTGCATCAATTTATCACAGATTTTACCGAAAAATGTTTCGTCTGTCTCATTTTCTTAAAAACATTCACTGATACGCTGACAGTGTGACACTGAATTGTGGACATACAATATCTCAGATGGGCTCCAACAGACTGAATATCTATCCAATCATTAATTGCTTATCTCTTCCCCTGAAAAAAAAGAAAACAAATTGCCACAGAACAAGTCTTGGCAGTTATGTCACGTTTGCATATAATTCAAAACGTATACTTTCTGCAGTTTGTATTGCTATATTTTAATTTTTTTTTCAATTTGGAATGTGTTCAACTGCTTCGGCCCGAAGCTCTGGTATTCCCTCCGAAATCTACTTATCTCAGTTTCCTTGTCTGAATCAATTTATAAATCTTTCCCTTCATTGACCATCCTTTTGCTAATCTGATTAAATAACTATTGTTCATAAAAAAAATTGCAGATGTGTGGGGTCTGAAAAAAGTGCCAGAAACACTCAGCAGATCTTTCAACGTATGTGGAATGGCATTAGTGTGCATCTCTCTCTCTCTCTCTCTCTCTCTCCCTGCCTCTTTCTCTCTCTCCCCTACTCCCCACCATTCCTGCCTCTCTCCCTCCCGCTCTCTGTCTCTCTCTGTCTCTCCTTGTCCCCCTCTCTCTCCCTGGCTCCTTCTCTCTCTCTGTTTTTCTCTGTCTCTCTGTCTCCCTCTCTCTGTCTCTCTCTTTGTCTCTGTCTCTCCTTGTCCCCCTCTCTCTCCCTGGCTCCTTCTCTCTCGCTGTTTTCCTCTGTCTCTCTGTCTCTCTCTCTCTGTCTCCCTCTCTCCCTCTGTCTCAGATTGTGCCTAAATCGGATGACTTCTCTCACTCAATCTCCAACACTTCAATTTTACAGGCACCCAAGAGACGGATCCAGCTATTAGTTGAAAAAAAAATGCTTTTTTTTCGCTGAAGGCATCTTGTGACTGAAAAGATGAAACACAAAAATCCCATCAAGGGAAATTCAGTGCCCGAAACACTCACTTAACCTCTCTCTTTGATGTCTCTGACAGGGCGCCTAACACACTTAATTTTTTTTTATTTTAGAATTCCTCTGCGGGATAAAATGTTGCTTTAATTTTCCCTCTTTTCTCTCAGTGATAATTTCCAGTCCGTCTTCCCTTCAATTGACCTTTTTAAACACCAAATACGACAATTATCTAGATTCACTAAAATGGCAGTCGACGTGAATGTAATGCTGAGACCAGCATCAATCTGTGTGGCTATTTTTGATGCTGTACGTTTAACCTCACAGGCAGGAAGACTGTTCACGGTGATAACATCAAACTGACGCCCGCGGTTTGATTCTCAGGTAACACAACTTCCCGATTCTTGCTGCCGGTTCCAAACCGCACATCTCACTTCTGAGCAGAAAATAAATCCAGGGACCACAATCTGGTGAGAACATCTGTCAGTGCGGCCTATATCTGTCCACAGGGTCAGGGCAGAGTCACACAGATCACATTGCGGTGACATTTACAAATGAGTCTGTCGTGATCTGTTCAGAGTTTCCATTCCCGGACATAACTGATGGTCAGTGGATCAGTCACTGAACTCCCGGTTTTCAAGAAGGAAGAAAATTATAACTGTTATGTTTCATTGTTTAATCATTTTCTCTCCATCTGCTATTTATTTATTGTTCCTCAGCCTTTATCTGTCAGCAACCCATTTTTTTCTTTCTCCAACCTCTTCAAGTCTCTCTCTCTCTCTCTCTCTACTTCCTTGTCAATCTTTTGAACACTTTTATTAGTATTCAGAATCATGAAGTTTTGAGTGGGGAATTAAAGAGAGAGTATTTCAGCTGGGAGGGCAGTCAACAACCATTCGGCAAAAGTTTATTTTATTGAGCTGAGAGACAGAAATGAAATTATTTACTTTTACACAAGATTTGTTATGAACTGGAATGAACAGCTTGAAAGGGTGATCAAATCAGATTTCACAGAAATTTTGGAAAATAAATAAGACATGTCCTTCATGTGTTTAAAATTTCACGGATTTTCGAGAATGGAAGCATTTTAATGGTTCATCTATATAATTGTCCCAGCATCCTTTTTGTGTCTCTCCCTGTCCTTCACTGAGACTGAATAACTTGCAATATTTATACAGCTGTCGTCTTGAGTTAATCTTATCTTTTGACAGCAATTGTGTGTGTGTGTGTGTGTATAATTGCCAGGAACTACTCCGAAATTCTATTCACAAACCATCACTTTGAACAAATTAGCACTGGATCGAACTTGATTAGGAAAAGCACAATAACACTTAACATTTATTGCACTGTTCTTTTTCTTCCGGAGAGGTTTTCATACTTAGTCTTTTCAATCTTCACAAGTCCTAATTCTGTCTGTAAATGTGGAACTGCTTGTAAGGGTGAAAAGAAACAGGTTGTTTTCTCTTCCTCTGACAGATTCACCATTGTTACCTCAGATAACAGAAATTTATGGAGTCCGCCATGACTGTCCCCCCTTTGGGAATAACAGCTCTGAGACAGGTGGAATCAGTCACTCCTGCGGTTGTCATAGGCTTTCCAATCCGTGTTTGCCACACAAATCCCTGCGTCACTTCTCATGAGAAAGGAACCTGCGCTAAGGCCCTAGAAATGATTGCTTCCTTATATCAGGTCCCAGTCTGACTCCGGGTCCAGCTGTCTCCGTTAGTGATACACTGGAGCCGGTCATACAAATTATAGTGTTCTAATTCTCTATGATTATTTTTGGAAATCGTTATCCAATCAGTTGTGAATTAGAACCTGTGTCTAATTTTGCTTCATTTGACACCTGCCGGCCACTATTGGACAAATTACTTTTCCTAGAATTAGCGCACGCACAAAAAAAATGTTTGTTTAAATGTTATATCATGTTCTGTCTCTCTTACTCGAGAGATCCCATACATTGGTTTACATGACTCTCCCAGCCAGTTTATGTCATCATTGTGCTAGCATATCTATCTATATTAGATTAGATTCTTCCTCTGTTGTTAGAGCATAATTTTTAATCATTTATAGGATGTGGGCGGCACTGACGTCTGTTGGCCTTCTCTAATTGTCCCTGACAAAGTGGTGATGGGCTGCTATCTTGAATCGCTGCAGTCCATGTTCACCAGGCAATATCACTGTTTATATCATATAAGGCCCGGCCACCCTTATGATACACCTGATCCTGATACATTGTATCATCGAGATTGTACAACCCATACACAGTAGAAAATATTTAGGATGGTTACCATGGAATTGGTGAAGGTAACGGTTAAATAGAAATATTGCTCCTTCTCCGGAGAGTAGCAGATGTTTCAATCCTTTGTATCAATAGGAATAAGGAGTCTGAGAATTCCAGGTGTAATTATCTCCTGTCGGCTATATATCCAGGGTCATTTTCACCATCATTTTCACCAATCAGCACACAATTGTGTCTTATATCAGGAAGTTTAATGAGACACTGAGAAGATCAATTTCCGTAATCTCCTCGTCATTCGAGACGAGATTTATCTATTTTCCAACAGATCCCTAAAGACAGATAAGTCAACGCCGGGAACAAAATAGTGAGGCTGAAATCATTTTGTATGAAAGAGCAAACAACCGAATGGTTGTCAATAAATACTTACATCTTAAATGACCTTCAGTTGAAACACATGAACTGTTTGGTATTTTCATGCATTCATGGAAGGGATGGGCTGAAGGTTATCATTGGGAAAACTGAAGGAGAATTGCTAAACGAGATCATTTCTCCAAAGGGGGTTATTAGAAAATACAATATTTAAAATAAATAAGCACACAAATGTCTATGATATTTCTTCGACATAGAACCGTAGAATTCATACAGTTCGGAAGAAAGGCCATCTAGTAAACCGAGGCTGCGTCCCAACCAGCTCCTCATCTCTGCCCTATCCCTGTTAGCCCCACACATTTACCACGGCTTATCCACATACTCTAAGGGAAAATAACGGACCATTTTGCATGGCCAATCCAACTCATATGATCTGTTGTAATATAAACGAGGGACGGGTTTTGTGCAACAATACAGAGACAGGGCCGAATGCACCAGATATCGATACAACACCTGAACTAATGTGAATGAAGACTGGATCCAGTCCAGTCATTACTGAGAGACTGTATACAGTATATTACTAACCAGCATGGTGTTTTCTCATATAAACAGAGACATGCCATACTCAGTTTTGACAAAGGCATGGTCTATTCTAATATATGCAGAGACAATGTGCGCTGTAATTTATACTGAGACTGGTTCCAGTGCATCAGCGCTAACAGAAAATAGGGACATGATCTAGTGTGATATAAACAGAGATGTGGCCCAGTGGAATAAAAAGTGAGGCAATGCAGAATAACGCAATAATTGAGAAAGGATAATGTGTAAAATGAGCAAAGGTATGGTTTGGCACATTAATAAAGGAGGGAGCAGCTGGCGCAATAAAGCTGTCACCAAGTGTAATTGTGTCTGATTCTAGCCATAGTATAATATAAACTGAGACAAAGCCGATGCAGTGATTTCAAACCAAGGCTTTTGATTGATATAACCTTTGACGGGGTAATTGCAGCAATAAGTAAATCATGAAATAGAATAATAATTATGAACGGGTTATTATTCGACATGAACAGGAAGGTGGACTAGTTCAGCAGTGATTGAGATAGTGTCAATATTTCTTTATACGTGGCAGGTTCCAGCACTGTAAGAACTGAGACAGAACCTAGTGTAATGCAAAGAGTAACATGCCCTGGTGCATTATCAGGAGAGAGAGGGTCTAGTGAAGAAACAGCGGAGATATGGAATTTCGTGACATTAGACGAGAATTAATTCCGCGCTGTCATAACTGCCAGAATGAACAGTGTAGTGAGGCTTGGGTGCAGTATTGTAACAACTGGGATTTTGCTGAGTACAGAATCAACTGAGAATTATTGTCATATAACCAGAAGCATGATTTCGGTCATATAAACTGGGTCACGTTTAGGGTGGACAAAGACTGAGTCTATTACAGAAATAACTGAGATGATCATCTGTATCGTGTCGTGCCAAAAAGCACCGTTTCACTGCCATCTCCTGGACTGGCTTTGCTATTGCAGATGTTGTGAAATGCTGATTTCAGTTGCAATTTCTTATTCTTTCATGGGCTGTATATCCAGCTGGTAAGGCCAGCAATATGTTGGCAATAGCTAATACTCTGAATTTACTGGTTTTCTAGACCATCATAGAAGGCACGTAATCGCCAAGCTTGGTAACAGGCGGGAAGTTCTGTTCCAAGGATCCGGTGCAGGGACATCTGCAGCACACGAATCAGATGAACAATTTGGAGCCAGCAATTAAAAACGCAATTTCAATATTTGCTGGTCACATCAAATTGACGAGAGGATTAGAAGGTTTTGAAGTAAAACGTGACAGTATTCCTCAATAAATGCATCGTTCTATTAAGTTGCATGAGCGTTTCTTTTAAAATTGCTGGCTAATTACATCATAATCCCTGTCTGACAGCACAGACATGCTGCATGTTGCATGTTGCATGTCGGGCTGTACGTCACATCTTATATCCTCCCAATTTCAAAAGTTTCATTTTGAAAATTTGTTCTTCGAAGATCAGATAATTTTCATTGTTCTTTGTAATGTGACACAAAATAACCACGATGGAGATGAAACGTTGGAATTGTTGCCTGGCTGAATCTAAGCACAGCAAAATTACGACAAATGGTCAATATGGATTCACATTCAATCCATTCAAACTTCATTAAAAACTAGACAGGCTGGCAATCAAGTGTTAACCGATGGAGCCTGAATCTTCAGCTCTGAAACGGAACGTGTGCAAATGTGCCAAACAGATAACAAGCAGAATGTGCATTATTTCCCCTTTGTTTTCTATTTCGCACTCCAGACAAGGGAAAGGAGGAATTTACCGTGCTTGTAACTAACTCGCCAGGTCTGCGACATCGCTCTTCGGGGCAACACGATGTCAGCTCTTTTCCACACAAACTGTTTGTTCGTGTGCATAAATTGGACCACAAAACAAATAAACATTTAAAAGCCAAAATTTGCTACGACGTTTTAGGGATAGAGCTATGTTCAGTCAGTTGTTGTCACGGCAGCACCATGCAATGCCGTTGGCAGAATTATCGTATCCCTTATTCTGAACCCTGGAAGTCAAGCCTCGTGATCCTCGGACACGAGTTTACATTTTTCAAAATAGCTGTTTGAATTTAAATTGATTAAATAAAACGAGCATATATGCAAAGTAAATCTCGACTCTGAAATGATTACCACGAAGCTATAATTGATTATTGCGAAACGCCTCTGCTGAACATTATTATTTCGGGAAGGAAATCTATCATCTTTGTCTGGCCTGTCCTAAATGCCACTCCACGACTGGTTGGTTCTTTTTTCTTCTTTGAAATAGCCCAGCAATCATCTATGTTCATGGAATGACAAAAATCCGCTTTGCAAAATAACAGTGAAAGGTTCATTGAGGGATTTGGAAGGGACAAGGGCTCTGTTGTTATGATGTGAAGTGAGAAAAAATGCTGAAAATTAGTGATCAGGAATAGGTAGAAAAAGTTCTGATCGTTCTTGCTCATGGGTCAGATTTGATCTTTGGGATATTGTACAGCTTTCCTTGTCTTGCAGAGAAAGCATCTCCTATACAAAATTAAATAGTTCATATTTCAGGTAAGAATCCCAAGAACGAACGCTACAGTACAGGAACTGTTAGCGAGAGAAACTCTCAAAGAAATCATTCAACGCTCAGGATTGGTCCTCGCATCAAACGCTTTATTTTTGACGGTGGGGAAATGATTTCTGTTAAACCCAGTGCCTCTCTCCGACGAACAAAGGAAAAACATCCATTCTTATACATTTTTTCAAACATCTACACAGCCGATCACTGCTGTACGTCGTCCAATAACATTGATTACAGATTTCATACAGAAATCTCATTTCCAATGAAAAAGGCATTACGTAAGGTGGGCTTGTGCATGATCAGCTCGATTCATGGACAGGACTCATGGTACCTCAGTCAATATTATCTTTCTCCGAGCTGGAATCCCTGAGTGTACAATACTCCTTTGCCCAGTGGGCCTCCTGATCATCTCCCATGACTGTCCTCCCTAATCCTCCGTGTCTGGTTTTCATCCGAGGCCTCAGATCATAGACTGCACCAGTCACCAGTATCTGTGGTGTATTGTAAACAAGTTTATGCTCAAGCCAACTAATTGTGTTCAGGAATGTGGCTAAAAGCTTGCATCCATCTTGTATCGTACCCTGAGCTTCTGTTAACATGGTGGAGATTTCATGCATGCCCTTTGGTGATTGTATAACGGTTAGTTCATACATATTTATTATATACTGTTTATTCCTACTAATATAAATTACTATACAGGCACTTAAACCAAGGATATTGATCCCCCCAAACATATTCTTTAAATCTCCCTTCAACAGGAACCCCAATTTTCATGTTTTGATATAAAACTAATTTTAAGAATATCGAATTATTCTCAGTAACCTTGTCCCAACATCTGATAGGGTGTTGCATGTCGGGCTGTACGACACATCTTATATCCTTAGTACATTTGAGAACAAAAGCTAAATTCAGATAGGGAATGTTTTAACACAAATCAGATTTAATATACATGAAAATAGAAGTGAACAGCACTGATGGGACAAGCTGAAAGCAAGAGTGATAGGAAGAAAATGGTTCTGCGGTGGCAGTGTCACTAGGTTAACAGTTGAGAAGTGCTAACTACACCTTAGATGGAGCAATAAAAGATGGTACTCAATTAATCACAGGGCACTAGGAATCTAAGAGGAAAAGAGGACTCAACAAGGGTTGGTCCACAGTTCCCTGAAAGCGGCAGGACAGTTTATGAGGATAGTTTAAAAGGGACATGGGAGTCTTGATTTCAGCAGTCGTGGGATCAGTTATAAGAGCGTGGAGGTTATTTTACAGCACTGCAGAACTTCAGTTAGGCGATGAATTCAGGAATTTGTGAAGTTCTTGTTGTCTGAATATAGGAAGGACACACTGGCAACTGAGAGGCTGCCAGGAGTTTCAATGGGATGGGCCAGGAATTGAGTATCTGAGCTGTGAATCGTGGTTTGACAGACTGGTTGTTCTCTTTAGGGCAGAGTAGGCTGATGAGAAATCGGACTAACGTCTAAACGATTGTGAGGAGAATGGACATTTTGGAAAGGAAATAACTGTTCAGCTTCATTGAAGGGTCAATAAGGAGAGGTGGATTTTGAAGGCGAGGGGTAGGAGGCACAGATGGGTTTTGAGGAAAAATATTTCATCCAAACACTGCTGGGAGTCATTGCCTGGGAATATTGTAGAAGCAAAAAGCCTCCAACTATTAAAATTGATGTGGATGAGAAATACAATGTAATACTGCATTGTATTTTTAAAGGTTCATTTTAGAAATCCTCAATGTTCCTTTAATTTTAAACTTGACATGAAGTAATATGAATAGAGGTGGAAAAAGTAATTTACCAAAGTTTTACTGATACCATGGGAAGTGAAAATATAGCCATGCAATGATTTGTAAAGATATCATAACTCTAAAGGTGCTGGACCAAGTGCTCAAAAGTGATGCTCGTGAAGATTTAGTCTACTGTGCCTGTGCAGACCCAATTGGCTTAATGACATCTTCTTCATTGCATTACTACTCAATGATTACGGTGTTGTCTACATGGACTTTAGACATAGCAAGGTATTTGACAAGGTACCACATGGTAGGTTGTTGCATAAAGTTAAATCTCATGGGAACCAGGGTGAGTTATCTAAATAGATACAGAATTGGCTTACTGGTGGTTGCAGAGATTTGTTTTTCAAACTGGAGGCCTGTGACCAGCCGTGTGCCTCAGGGATCAGTGTTGGGCCCACTGTTATTTGTCATTTATATTAATGATTTGGATGAGAATATGGGGGCATGGCAAGTAAGTTTCCAGATGACACCAAGATTGGTGGCATGGTGGAGAGTGAGGAAGGTTATCTCGAATTGCAGCGAGATCTTGATCAGTTGTGCCAGTGGGCTGACGAATGGCAGATGGAGTTTAATTTAGACAAATGCATTTTGGTAGATTGAACCAGGGCAGGACTTACTCAGTTAATTGTAGGGCGTTGGGAAGAGTTACAGAACAAAGAAATCTAGGGATACAAGTTCTTCGTTCCTTAGAAGTGGAGTGACAGGTGGACAGAGTGGTGAAGAAGACATTCAGCATGCTTGTTTTCATCAGTCAGAACATTGAATACAGGACTTGGGACGTCTTGTTGAAGCTGGACAAGACATTAGTAAGGTCACATTTGGAATATTGTGTGCAGTTTTGTTCTCCCTATTATAGAAAGGATATTGCTAAACTAGAAAAACGTGCAGAAAATATTTACTCAGAAGTTACCAAGACTTGATGGATTGAGTTATAAATAGACGGTGAATAGATTGGGATTTTTTTTCTCTGGCGTGTATGAGGCCGAGGGGTGGCCTATAGGGGTCTATAAAATAATGAGGGTCACAGACAAGGGAGATATTCAATATCTTTTCTGAAAAGTAGGGGAATCTAAAACCAGAGGACATTGGTTTAAGCTAAGAGGGGAGAGATAGAAAATTGTCCAGAGGGGCATTTTTTTTTCAAACATAGGGGGATGAATGTCTGGAACAAGCTGCCAGTGGTAGTAGTAGAGGCGGGTACAATTTTGTTAAAAAAAAACATTTAGACCGTTACATAGGTACAATGGGTATAGAAGGATTTGGGCCAAATGCGGACAATTAGGATTAGCTACGGAGTTATATAAAGAAAGAATAAGGTCGGCATGGGAGTAGGGCTGAAGGCCTGTTTCCATGCTATTAACAGCTATGACCTGAGTTCAAAGCCCACACGCTAGTTATTCCGGTTTAAAGTGAATGAACAAAATCTAGAATAAAAGTTAGCCGTAGGAATATTGATGAGGCCGTTGCTTGTCGTCAAAAAGACCCATCTGATGTAACTTTTCTTTGGAACAAGGAAATAAGGTTCAATTAATAGGGACTTATTTTTCCTGTGCTGGTACAAAATGGTCAGCTGCCATTAAATTGGGACATTTCTTTATCTGATGGAAGGCAGTAAACAATCAGTGAATTAGAATAGTTGTCTTTATGCTACAGGTAGAACACGTGTCAGTAAATTTAGATTATTTTTCCTCACAATGTAACCTCTTATTTCATTGAATTACTTGTGTCACTGAATAAGGAAGATCAACTTTAAATAAATCACGGCATTTAAATGATTGGCCACAGAAATTTGCCAGATCAGCATGACAGATATATGTGGCTCATTCTCGTATTGTGGGATCACGTTACAATTATGTCCACAGTGGTTCTCAAAGCAAAAAAAAAGCCCCTGTTCACGTTAATCAATACAAAATCTTGCAAATTTCATTGCTTACTGAATGTAGAAGATAGCAGTGATAGTCATATAGGACAGAGTTAAGTATTTAATTCATTCATGTCATCATTTAACCAGGTGGCATATTAAATTCAGGGAGTCTTGGAGCAAAGCTTTTAACTGATCCCTGAATTTACTTTGTGTTACAGCATAAATAAATGTGTTTGTGCAGCAACTCAAAAGCTGGAGCATATTTGAAGACTCAATGAGGATAAATTTGGGGTCAGTGAAGCCATTGACTTTATAATTATTCGTAAATCGCTCATATAAGAACTGTACAACATACGTCATCCAAAGGAAGATGAAACTACCAGAAATAGCGAACAGTAAGACGATGGACTTCCTGCGGCATTCCATCTCTGGGTCATTAAGATTCCCTCCATTGTTTTCGGCCCAGAGCCTCCTGCGTGCTTTACTGGCCACCAGAATGTTTCTCACAGTCAGTGCATTAAGCAAAACAATCAGAAGGAATGGGAGACATGGAGTTAAAAGATGATCGAACCAATCAAATGCTGTCCAGACAGGAGAAGTAAAACGGACATAATTTAGTCTGCAATACCAGGGTACATTGTCAATTATGTAGAAAGGTTCGTGTATAAAGTACCAAGGAATATTGATTAAACAACCCAGTGCACAGATCAATCCTATGACAATCGCTGCTGTTTTTTCGGTGCAATATTCTGTTTTCAGCTTTCGACAACAAATGGCGACAAATCTATCAAATGTGAAAGCGACAGTTAACCAGACAGAGCTGACCCTGGCTGCATAAGTCAGCGCAATATTAACACTACACACTGGAGTGATGGACAAAAAACTACCTGGAAAATAAATACCAGGAATTCGGTTTAATACTACAGCGGTAATAATGACCCCAAGATCTGTCACTGCCATAAATATTAGGTACCGAGTAATACATCTGGAGAGACCACATCTTCCTCGGGACAGGATCACAATCGTCACAATGTTAACTGAAGAGGAGAGGGGGAGAAAACCGATGAATGATTAAATAAAACACACTAAAGAGCAGTAAACATATTAGTCAGAATTCCATAAATTCTAATAGCTCCGGTAATTGAAGTGAGGAGAACTGTTACAACCAACCAAGAAGAAGGTGAATTGGGCTCATACTCACGTATAATCGACGCACATTACTCAATCAAGAGAAAACAGAATATAACTGATCATTGTTGACAATTCCGTTTTTATGCATTGTTTGTATAATGATGAATAAAATAGAGGAATTACAAGTGCATGAAATTATTCCGCAATTACAAGTAAGTACATGTAAAACGCAAAGTAACAGATGAAATAATGCTGGAAAGTAAATTTTAAAAAAAATTTCATCAATAAAAAGAAGATTGTAAGACTTTGATTGGCTGTAACGAGTGCCCTCACGACCTTCATCCCCACCCCCGTCCTCACAGCAGAAATGTTTTTCCATAGATTAGAGCCACTTCACTGTTAGAACCGCAGAATGCTCTTTTTCCGAGCCACCAACCACAATCAATACCGAATCAATTAAGCAATCCAAGTATAGTTGTAAACATGATGTTGACCTGAGCTTCAGGCTTGCCAAGCCTTCTTCAATTCCGCGATTGATTTTTATTCCAGTCATTACAGGGTAGCAAGTTATTTATGATCAAGTAAAAGTGAAGAGAAAAAGCAATGAACAGTGAGCTGGTTAGTCTAATCAATGAACACAGGCGGCAAAACGCTTCAGTTTATCGTTAGAGTCTTGGTAATAGGGCACTTTAAAATACGTAATCTGATTAAGCGGATTGAAGATGAAAATGTAAAGAAACCAGTCCCGGTAATGTTGTTATGAATTTTGAAAACATAACTCGTAAAATAGGTAAGACCGAACTAATTGACATGGTATATTTGACTTTATTTTTACTGCCACAGAATTAATGCACTAAATCAGCATTTATTTTAATGTTTGTAATATATTAAGCTGAACTGAGAATTAGTTAATGCATAGAAAATTGAGAGTAGGCTGTAATGAAAGATGCCTCACAATCAACAGCACAAAAGCCTAACTTATATGGAATCCTTGTAGGTGAATTTAATAAGGAGCTTGAGTGTAATACTTTTAAGTTGGCTGACGATAAAATGTGAGACGGGAGAGGGGATCCTGGAGCTGCAAAGAGTAATAGTTATGCAACAGTTCAGGAAAATCACATATAGAAACCAAAGTTTGAACTGCCAAGTTATTCACTTTGGCGGAGAGAAAGTAAAGAAAATATTTGGGACTGGTGCAAGAATTGAAATTCTATACATTAAGGGGAAACAGATGTCCTTGTATACAAATTACAACATTCCAAAGCACAGATGCAACAAATAATTAGGAAGGTTAAGGCTGGCTTTGTCGACAAATGGACGAGACATAACAGTAAATGTTTATGACTCCAATTATAGAAAGCATTTGTGAGATCACATCTCGAATATGTGGTGCCATTTCGCCCGCTTGACGAAATAAATGGTAGATCTTCCTTGGATTGCAGCCACAAAGCTCCTGCAGGCTGGTTTCGGGAGGTATTTGAAAGACATAACGTCATTGAGATTATTGCCAGGATGTACGAAGAGAAAATGTTTCAGTTCCTTAAGCACGTGATAAACTTCTCACAATAGGCGTTGTTCATTTTGGGAAGTGAAGCAGAAATATTTCCTTGAGCACAAGGGTGTGAATCTTTGGGACTCAGTACCCAGGGATATGTGCCGCATTATCAGTCGTTAAGTAGGTTTAAGGTAAAGATTGGCAGATCTCTGTGTTTGAAGGGAATTAAAGAATTAAGTGCGAGTTAAATTTGAAGACGAGTTATGGACTTATTGAATGGCATAGCGGGTTCAAAGGGCGGATAGATTACTCCTGGTTGCATGCCCATATACATTTATGTTGACTGACACATTGATTTAACTGCTTAGTCGAAACAATTAAATCTACAATGCACTACTCCATATATCCATTCTCGTCGACATAGATACGATCCAAACTCTTAATGCAATACGATCATTATGGAAAAAATCTCAAGTCGCAAATAAATTGAGATCATTCAGCAACGAATGAAAATCCTGACTTAAGTAGAAAGTTGCATCAAAAGACACCCAGAAGCAACATAGATCAACCCGGATGGAGCCAAAATATAAGTAAAGTAAACTTCTGAATTTTAAACGGATTTTCAAAAGGGGCGATTTAGTAAATATGAGGGGATAGATGCGGAATGACGTAACAATCTGGAATTTCAATGAAAAATGCATTGGATCTGTTGACTGTTTAAACCCGTGAATGAAACTGCAGGAAAGAGGCACCAAGGACGGACCCCTTAACCAGAAACTGAAAGAACACTTGAGGTGGGAGATTGTTCTGGGATGAGATGCGGGTGATCATCTAAATTGGTGGAGAAAAGAGTGAAAGATCAAAGTGAACTAGTGAAATCTAATGCCTCTGAAAAATGCATCATTAATGAATGTGGTTACTCATTTCATTCTCAAAAATAAACAATAACACATCAGGTTAATACTTACTTTCAGAAAGTTCATTCCTTAAAACCAATCACAATCTCGTGACATAATTTTATCCATCACTTTAATTTAAGAATTTAAGTGTTATATCGTCAAATTAGTTAGGCATTGAAATATTTGAGATATTCAATCAAGAGCGGCATAATTTTGGAGCTAAAGCAAGTAATTTGATTTAATATCAAGATGGATATAAAATAAAGATAGCTTGATACATAAAGATCAATTATATCCATGTAGCAATGCTTGTTGGCTGGTGCCGTTCGAATTCCTTTGCCATTGACAGAAGAGTTAGCGAATTCTTAGACAGTAAGAAAATCAGCAGCTTCTAGTCATATTTTCTGAGCCCTCCATCTTTTAGTCAAAAAAAATGCGTAAGATTTCTGTTCTCGTATTTCCTTGGATGGATTTTCAATATTTCGGTCACACGAGATGGAATGATTAAGAACGGAGTGGGGAGGGGTGATGGAGGCCTAGGAGGAGGGCAGACGAGTTCCAGATAATTTCTCCCTTTGTCAGAGGCAAAGGATTCTGCCATTACAGCTGAACTGTATCCTCTAAATTTCAGGTCTCACTTCTTTGTTATGAACTTGTACACCAGCGTGGATAAGGACACAATTATTCCTCTACCACGACTTATTCAAGCACCTTACACATGTCTCAATCTCCATGCCCGGGAACTAAAAAAAACCAAAATCTTCTTCTGATTTAAACCTGGTAGATCCAGAGCCGTCCCGCTGAATCAATGCAGTTATCATCCTACTCCCAAGGTGAATGCATGCTCGCTTGGATGACAATGTCAGTGCTGAGCACAATGCTATTGATTCCATCTAATTAGGACGTTAATTTTCAGGCCCCCTTCAGACAAAATAAAAGTGTTCAATTAAATAATGAATATCTTGCAGCGGTACTATACCTGGGACAGCAATTGCTGCAAGAGAAGTGTAGTAAATGGCATAGACGAGGCCTCTGGGTGGTGCATGCATTTTCTGGGAAAAAAAAACAACTGTTTCCTGTTCGAAATCCAAATGTCCTCCGCCCAATACAGAAATGAGCTTTTTATAACAGCTGCGAGACACCTCAGAGATACAATTAGAAGTGTCATCACTCGCGTCAGTTATAATCATTCAACATGAATGTGTGTGACTCATTATTTTTACTACATGCAAAACACTATAATTTAGCTTATGTTGCAACATCGTTAATGTTAGTAACAGTCACTGAACAAACATAGAAACATGGGAGATAGGAACAGGAGGAGGCCTAATAAAGCAGTTCAGTTGACTTCCTTTCTCCGCTACCGCAATAGGATGAATAAACGTAGATATCAAATTGTTGTGAAGGAAAACGTGATGAGGGTTAGGGAAGGAAACCTGCCATCCTGCCCCGGTGTGGCATATATTTGATTCCAACCCCATGTCAAACTATTCTCCCCAGCTACACTCTTAAGCGAGTAATTGTGAACGGCTAGAAATAAACATAGGGATAAAGCCCGAAAGCTACAATAGCATAAAACCTACGCAAAGAAAGCAGCGATACCGATGCCACAGACAGCCCAGACAACTGCAAAATCCCTCCACAAAAACATGCAGGGATTGGCGTAACATTAGCGAAGACTGCTTCACCGGCTATTTCAAAAGTACTCATACGCCGAAAATTATCCCTTTGTTTTAAGATGACCTGACACAATACCCGACCACAATTGATATAGGCTTAAGCAATAAATTGATTTTGTTGTTGTTGTGATCAGTGGTCCTAAAAATGTGAAACTTTAGTGGTGCACCGCATGACAGGTTAATGGGTTAATAATAAGGAGTTTAGATTTGGTAGTTCAGATTTGGGCTTTATTCAGATAATTGTAGCTTATCAGCAAATGATATTATGTGATAACAACTTACTACGGAATATGGAACCTGACACAGAAACAGAAACTGCTGGTAAACCTCAGCAAGTCTGACAGGATTTGTGCAGAGAGAACAATGCTAACGTTTCGAGTCTGCATGACTCTTTGCCAGAGTTTGTGTTCCCTGAAATCAAAGAATGTTGCACAACGAGAAACAAAAGTTACAACATTCAGCATTGAATCGGTGCAGTTTAACTTTTGCTGCTTAAAATTATAATGTTCTTTCTTTCACAGCATGTGAAACTCTTTGCTTCTTTGAGTATACAATAGAGATCCGTAATTAGTTTCTACAAATGTATTTGTTTTTACATTATCTACACTGAGGAATATGCAATATTCAAATGTGTTGTTTTGTATTTCGCATACCAATCATTTCCATGCACTGATTTTTAGATGCATTTTCCTTAGTTTCTAAGTAATTTTGTAAGGTTTGTAAAGACTCATTACATTTTTAATCAAGTTATGCCAAACACTTGCAATTACATCAAACACATCTCATGGCAATGCCGTTCGCCCAACAAAACACATTTGATAAGTACATTTTAAATTAAGTACGACAAGTAGCTTAACGTTGCAGGATTCAGATGTTTCAGGCGGTATAGAGGGGGATGGAAATGGGGTAGAGGAGTTACATTATTGGTTAAGGACTATATAGCAGCTGTACTGAGGCAGGACACCTCTTGTGGGCTCATATAATGAGGAAATAAGTGTAAGGACTGAGGAACAATGTTGGACATTTACCATAGTCGTCCCTACAGTCACCGGGAGAGGGAGAATCAGCTATGTAGGCAGTTTGGCCCGGTGTAAAAGTAACAATTTTGTTGCGGTGGGTGAATTTTACTCTCCACTGTGCAGATTGGTACTCAGTGCTTGAGGCGTGTATGAGGCAGATTTCGTAAGGAGCATCCAGGACGGCTTCTTGAATCAGTGTGTAGACAGTCCAACTAGGGAAGGGACCGTATTGGACCTGGTATTCATTACGGCAGCAATCCTGGAAGTGACCACAATTCAGTAAAATTTAAGATACTGATAGCTGAAGATAAGTGTTGTCTTTAGGTCAAGCTGTTAATTTGGGGTAAGGCTAATTGCAACAACATTAGGCAGGAACTCAACAATGCTGATTGGTGGCAGATGTTTGAGGGCAAATAAACTTCTGGCATCTGTGAGGCTTTTCCAGGAATTCAGGAACGGAACGTTCCTGTAAGGATGAAGCATATGTGTGGCATGTTTGGGGAACCTTGGACAACGGGTGATATTGTGAGCCTACTCAAAAAGAGAAAAAAAGGTAGTCAAGGCTACGAGGCTGGTAACAAACGAAACAAGTGTGGAATAGGAGGAGAGTAGAAAAAAACTTAAGCAAGGAGTCAGGAGGGCAAAAATGGGTCACGAACAGTCATTGGTCAGCAGGATTCAGGAAAATTGCAACGCTTTGGTACATATATAAAGAGGAAGAACATGGTCATTGAAAGTGTTGGCCCACTGAAGGACAGGGATCGGTAACTATTCGCGCAGCCAGAACAAATGGGGAAGTAGTAAGTGACTTCTTCACACCTGTATTCACCAAAGAGAAGGACTTGGTGGATGATGAGTCTGGGAAAGGGTGTGCAGATAGTTTGGGTCGTGTTGAGATCAAAAAGGAGGAGATATTGGGAGTCTGGAAAATCATTAAGGTAGGAAAGTCTCCAGGCCTGATAGAATATACCCCAGAATACCGAGAGAGGTAATTTTTGGGGCCTCACCGGCTGCGGGGAATGTAGCCATGGTGTGGAGATGCCAGCATTGGACTCGGGTAAGCACAGTAAGAAGTCTCACAACACTAGGTGAAAATTCAACAGGTTTATTTGGTAGCACAAGCTTTCGGAGTGTCGCTCACCGGGTGATGGAGTGACAGTGCAAAAGCGTGTGCTACCAAATAAACCTGTTGGACTTTAACCTGGTGTTGTGTGAATCCTTACTGTGCAGGGAATGCCTCAAAGAATTGGAGAATAACAAATGTTGTTCGCTTGTTCATTTGAATAATAACAAGGATAATCAAGGTAAATGCAAGCTGATGAATCTTAGGCCAGTGTTAGCGAAATTATTGGAGAGGTTTATTCGAGACAGGATTTACTGTCACTTGGAAACGTGTGGACACATTAGCGAGATGTAACGAAGTTGTGTGAATGGGATGTCGTATCTCACGAACTTGATCTAGTTTTTCGATGAAGTGACGAAGATGATTGACGAGGGCAGGACAGTGGACGTTGTCTACATAGACTTTAAAAAGGCCTTTGACAAGGGCCCTTATTGCAGACTGGTACAAAAGGTGAAGTCGCATTTGATCAGAGGTGAGCTGGCAAGATTGATAGAGTACTGGCTCGGTCATAGACGATAGAGGGCAGTAGTGGAACGGTGCGTTTCTGAATGGAGAGCTGCCATTATTGATATTCCTCAAGCTTCAATGCTGGCAGTTGTTGTTTGTAATATATTTATGGAAATGATTTGGAGGTAAATGTAGCTGATTTGATTAGTAAGTTTGTGGCCAACATGAAGTTTGACGGAATTGTGGATAGCGATGAGGAACGTAAAAGAATACAACAGGATATAGATTATAGAGTCAAAGAGTCATAGAGGTTTACAGCATGAAACAGAAATATACAGAGAATGGCTGTTCTCTTAAGAGTATTCACAGGCAGAAGGATCTGGATGTACAGCTGCACAGATCACGAGATGTGGCAAAGCGGATGGAGAAGGTAATTGAGGTTTGTTTGTTCTCATCGGCTGGGGCATTGCTTTTAAAAAGTGGTAAGCCATGTTTCTGCTTCAGAGAAGTTTAGATAGGCCGCATTTGGAATATTGTGTTCTATTCTGGTGTTCACGCTATCAAAAGGATGTAGAGGCTTTGGAGAGGATGCAGAAAAGATTTACCAGAATGATGCCTGGTATGGACTGCATTAGTGATGAGGAGAGTTTTGAGAAACTTGTTTTTTTTCTCACGGGAAAGACGGGGATTGAGGGGCGACCTGATAGAAGTCTACAACATTATGAGGAGCATGGACTGAATGGATAGTCAGAAACTTTATAACAGGGTGGAAGAGTCAATTATAAGGGGGCATAGGCTTAATGTGCGAGGGGTCAATTTTAAAGAAGATGAACGAGGGAAGTATTTTACACTGAGGGAGGTTGGTGCCTGGAACTCGCTGCTGGATGAGGTCGTGGAAGCAAATAAGATACTAATGTTTAGGTGTCTACTTGACAAATCCATGAATAGGTTGGGAATAGAGGGAAAGGGTGTTTTTTTTTAGTTCAGAGAGGTAGCATTGTCAGTGAAGGCTTGGAGGGACGAAGGTTCTTTTCCTCTGCTGTAATTTTCTTTGTTATTCGTTTGTTTGTTTTTTGAAATACTTGCACAGATACGTCGTTTAGACAGCTGGACAGATTAATCCATACTCTCAACATCGCATGCTGGCTTAACTGAAAAGAATTAGACATTTCACCCTTTTGACATAAATTGTAAATAATAAAAATGGCTATGCATCTGTCTTGTCTGCATACTCTTCAGAACCACTGCTCAATTGTCATCATCTTCATTAGTTTTAAGGTTAATAACAACCTTACCACGTTATCCTTTGTTCCAAGCATAAAATAAATCGCTCCAATTAACAACAAGCAGGAAATTAGCTCACGACAAATGCCTGGATAAAACAGTCAATAATAGGGGTATCATTTAATGCAGATCACGAAAAGAGAGATGAAGAGCTCAAGCAAATAATCATGAGGGACTGAAAGTATATTTTCCCTATGAAAATGACATGGACAACGAATATATTATGAAACATTAGTTTGTCTTAGAAAGAAATAAGTAAAGTAATAGAAAACAAAAAGTTCATGAGAAGGAAAGGCATATGATAATTGATACTTTAGAAGACGTATCAGGGTTAAAGGGAACCAATATCAGTAAATGAACATTTGCCTGGAGAAGTATATCACAGATTGATAACTCACACCCGAAGCCAACCAGGAATGAACTTCGCCTCATTAAGGTCAAGGAGAAGACAATAACATGATTGATTCCTCTGTGGTTTGTGGCTGGGGGTAAGAAGCTGCAACTTTTCTTGACAAGGGTGGAACAAGTTTGAAAATGAAGTTTGTGAAGCCTCCTGACGACAGGGAAGCTGACATAACAGAGACCGAGTGCCAAACAGCACGCTATGCTGAACCAGAAATGTAAAATAGCTGTACACTCCTAAAGGACTGCCTGGTTTTGATAAGTAGTATTCCTAATTACAATTTCCCGAATTACTTCGCCAAGCTGTTTCTTGCTTTATTCCCCCCTCGGCTCTTTAATTTTAGTCAGAAAAGCCAATTGAAAATTAAATCCAATCATTGCCCCGTCACCACCCATGATGGACAAACAAGTTCCAAGCTCACAAGGCAAGACATTGCATCCCATTTTGGGTTTGATCAATCATAATCCATGCTGACACAATGCATCCGCCTCCCGGGCTTGATCTATCGCATCATCTTAGACAAACGACTGAAATGGCTTTGAAAATATGCACCATTCAAACATAGGATTAAACATATTGGCTTCCCTGGTTCTTAATCCTCGCTTAGGCAAAGCACGATCGCAGACGTCAGCATACCTCAAGTACCACGGATTATCCTCATCTACTGTCTGATCAAGGTTTCACCTATACTGTTCATTTCTTAAAAGAACACAATTAGATTTTAAGTTCAAATGGTACTAAGGTTTTCAGTATTCGTCATCTTAATGAAGGGAACTATCAATTCATTAATCACAGTTCAGAAAAAAAATGTTTAGTAGACGACAACTACAAAGAATGGGCTGCATTTGAGGAAGGGTCGGATATGTAATCTTTGTGCCCATTAGTGTTCAGGAGAGTGAGGTGAATTATTGAAACCTTTAGCATCCTGTGAATCGTTGACAACTTTAATGTGCAGAGGATGTTTCCTCTTATCAGAGAACCTAGAACTTGTGGTCACTGATTTA
The DNA here is from genome assembly GCA_030264375.1 of Carcharhinus longimanus. Taxonomy (NCBI): domain Eukaryota; kingdom Metazoa; phylum Chordata; class Chondrichthyes; order Carcharhiniformes; family Carcharhinidae; genus Carcharhinus; species Carcharhinus longimanus. The sequence goes on along the minus strand of JASCQW010000191.1, from coordinate 5,500,619 downwards.
AATGAGTTGGCAACAAATTTCAGGCAGATGTGAGAAAAAGGTTTGTTGTTTTCTCCGAGAGTATCGTGAGTTTCTGAATTATTTTCCTCAGGAGTGCAGATACTTTGAATGTTTTCAATGCAGAACTAGATAAGTTGCCGATTACCAAATTGTAGATTGGTTATCGGGGTAGACAAGAATGTGTTGTTGATGTTACAATTTGATTCAGCGTGACCTTATTGAATTAGGCAGTCGTCTCAAGGGGACAAGTGGCCTACTCCTGTTCCAAATTCGTACATTTGCTCATGTGTATTACGTATGTATGATAAAACAGTTTGATATGAAAGAAAGAGAGAAACTAGTTCATAGATTTTGAGGAAAATGTAACTCTGACCTCAGAGCTGGGCTAAGCCAGTGGCATATTGCAAATGATTCTACGGGAGCAAATCAAATTGTCTAATAGCAACAATTTCACAAGCGAAATGAGATCACTCAATTAACTAAACGTTTGAAATAATAGATTACCACACAGTAGCAAAGGAAGATTAATAATGCATTTGCGAACACTTCAGTTAAAATAGAGGTAAACCATAGTGCAATTGAGTAACTGAACATAATCGATTGACTGAATATTGTCTCTGTGCTCTGGCTCTGTGCTGTTTAATGACATGCTCACAGAATTGTTACAACGCAGAAGGTTCCCATTCAGCCTATCACGTCTGCTGTGACTCTCCAGACATGCATTATTTTTTGCTCCATTCTGTTCCTTCGTGAAATGTTATTCAACTAATCAATGAATGAGTCGAATGAAGCTGCCTCCATTACACTTCGAGCCGTTCCAGACCCGAACCAATCATTGTGATGTTAGTGCAATTGTGGCGACATTGTTAAAGGAGGGAGACGGACAGCAGCTTATCACTCCAGGATATGGTTGTTTTAGAACGGGACAGGGGTGGAAAGAAAAGTGGAGGGGAAGTTGCATTGCTGATTAGGCAGCATATCACAGTAGTGTTGAGAGTGGACACATTGGCGGGATCTTGCAGTGAAACATTATGGTTGGAGCTCAGGAACAGAACGGGTGAAAACACAACGTTGAGAGTGCACTGTAGACATTGCAACAAACCACAGGAGAAGGAAAAGCAGTTGTGCAGTCAGATCCTAGAAACGTTTGAAAAAAAAAACACAGGGTAGTTGTGGTGGATGACTTCAACTTCCCCGATGTTGACTGGGATTCATTTACAGTTAAGGGCATGGATGGAGAGTAATATGTTAAAACGGTCCGGAAGAGTTTTTTTTCAGACAGTATGTTGATAGTCTAACCAGGGAGCGGCCAAAATATTGGACGGGCCAGGCAATGGATGTTTCAGTGGGGGAGCATTTTGGGCTCAGCGAACATAATTGAATAAGACTTCGGGTCGTCATGAATCAGGCAAGAGTGGCGTTCTGGTGAGATTGCTTGATTGGGTGAGGGCCAATTACATCCACAATTGGACAGTAACAGAGGAATGTTGAGTGACAGCGGATCTTTCAGGGCAAATCCACGCCTGCATGTGGAACACTTTTTAAAAGATGGTTGATTGGCGTACAGAAGACGAATGTGCCCACCGAAATGAAGGATTGAAGTGGAGGGATTGGAGTAACATGGATGACAATGGAAGTTGTAAAATTTGTTAACAGGAGATAACGAAATAAACTGTAGATCTAGGCATTTAAAAACTGATCCTTGAGGAGCATAGTGAAAATTGAAAGGAACTTAAACGTGGAATCAGAAGGGCTAAAAGGGGCCATGAAATGTATTTAGTAAATAGGAACAAGAGGAATTCCAACTTTTTTTTATGCGTGCAAGATGAGCAAAGGGATAGCAAGAACAGATTAGTTGCACGGGGGAGCAATAATAGTTGGGTAGTATTATTGCTAGACTATTAATCCAGAAACTCAACCAATGCACTGGGACCACATTCTTGGATCGCGCTACAGTAGATGGCGGAATTTGAATTCATAAACAAAAAATCTGGAATTAAAAAAAATTACCGATGATCTTGAAAACATTGTCGTTTGTCAAGAAAACCCAATTGGATCACTAATGTCCTTTAGGGGAGGAAATCTGCCTTCTTTACCTGGTCTTGCCTGCATGTGATTCAGGAGCCATGACAATGTGATTGACATTCAATTGCCCTCTGTCAAGGGTAATTAGGCGGACACAACAAATGCTGGCCAGCCAGCGATGCCCATGCCCCAGGAACAGAATGAAAAATGTCATGTACAGTGGTGAAAAGTTATGTGTGTAGCCACAAAAATTCGGTGAGATCCTTCATAAGTACTTTGTGTGTGTATTCAACACTGAGAAGGAGATGATAGATGTTGAGGTCAGGGAGAGATGTGTGAACACTCTCGAGAATGCCAATATATCGAAGGAGGAAATGTTGAGAATCATAAACTGTATTATGTTAGACAACTCCGCTGGGCTGGGTTGGATCAATCGCAGTCTTAAAGTTTGAAGTTCATTTATTATTCACAAGTCGGCTTACATGAGCACAACAATGACGTTTGTCTTAAAATCCCTTAGTCGCCACACTCAGGCGCCTGTTTGGGTACGTTGATGAAGAATTTCGCATGACCAGTGCACCTAACCAGCACATCTTTCAGACTATGAGAGGAAACCGGAGCTCCCAGAGGAAACCCTCATAGATGTGGGGAGAACGTGCAAACTCCACACATGGCATACAACTTTGCCATAACGTTCAGAAAACCATATTTTATTCATTCCTTTGGACGGACACTAAAACGAGAAAATAATGGCAATAATTGTTGAAATAGATTATTTTATTGCCTTTGTATCGAGCTCGGTGTGTTCATAAATGTAACTAACATTGATGATGATGTAATTATATCAATTTGCTTAATGACCGTAAATATCAAAGTGGTGATGTAACCAAATGAAATTGTTCAATTAGTGCAGTTAACATAAACGATGAATTAATTTAAGTGTGTCTCTGGCGGACTGGCAACACATATAAAAATGGGTGCATTGAATTTTGCACAGAACGCATCAGATTCTCAAACGGACGTCTCGACTCCTGACATAAAATGCATAACCCACCAAGAGGTCCCGCATATGCTATTTTCTACACTGCACTTGCAGTCATCGCAGTTCCAGGTAAAGTGTTGACAATATGTTTTTGTTACCTCACTGATAACTAAGCAATATGCAGAGGAATCATTTATTGTAGAAGGATTGAAGTTCTACAATAGCCTGTGAAACAGTGTTTAGAAGTGTCTGGGAAGCCATACTAAGATCTGAGCATTCATCTTTAGAAGCATATCTTTTGCTGGAAGACATAGATTGCATAGAAGCCAGTGGATAGAAAAGCTTGAACGATTATTTTCTGATGACTATTTTTTTTAAACGTGGTTTTTAAATTGTGGAAGATAACAACCTACGTAGTCATCAAAATCACTGTTGCAAAAATATTCAAGGGATTAATTCTGGTAGAGAGGGATGGGCTATCAGAACACTGATAATATAAACAAAGTTAAAATAAAAACGTTCTGGAATTTTGACGGAATGAATAACTATTCACAGGAATTGTCATCAATTTATGTAAAATGAAAACATGAACTTGAATCCAGGTTGATTTTGCGAGATGTAATTAAACTGTACATAGTAATGAGGTTTTAACTGAAGAACTGAAACTGATAGTTATCAGAGAAGCGAATAAAACAGCTTTCATTGGTTCAAGGTAATCGACAGACTTTAGCGTGTGTGTGTGTGTGTGTGTGTGTGCGTGTGTGTGCGTGTGTGTGTGTGTGGCGGCGGGGGTGCGGGGGGGAGGGCGGAGGGTGGAGGGTGGGTTGGGGGGGGGGGGCGAGGAGGGAGCGGGGGCGTGGTTGGAAGCATTGCATGTTGATTCTGACTGCAGGATTTGATAACATTCTAGCTGGTGGGTCATGGATCCAGAAAAGCCGTTTGCATTTAAAATACATTATGTATATGCCCTTGAATGGATATAAAGTACAAAACGCTTAGAAAATTACTCAGTTAATTCTCTTCCCTCCTCACCTCAATTCATTTTGGACTCTATACAATGTTCAAATTACTTTGTTTATCCCCATTTCCATCCTCTATTCATTTTGCAAGAGCGGGTTTGACGGATATTTTTTCAAGTAATGTCATTTTTCCTCGCACAACTTGTGACCCACCCTCTGGCCTCCGACCTGCTGTTGATCCTTTCTTTGAAAACTGTCGGCGCGGCACTGGCTGGTCCAATTTTCCTTTCCCCATCACTCACACTAATATCTCCTTCTTGACTCCCCGCACTCGTCCTCTTAGATTCACATTTGCCCTTGTGGTCACAACTGCTAATAACGGTGGTGGCGTTGTCCTCATGTCTTCTGGCCTTTAACTGTTATCAGCTGGGCGCGTATGATCCAGTGAAGCTCAGTGCAAGCTGGAAGAACAGCACCTCATCTTCCCTTTTCCCTATCACAGACATTCCCTTTGCCCCTCTCTGATTTAATAGAGGTTTGTAAGATGATGAGAAAGATTGATAGAGTGGACGTGCAGGATCTATTTCCTCGGGTGGATGTAGCTGTTACGAGGGGGCGTAACTATAAGGTTCATGGTGGGAGATATAGAAGGGATGTCCGAGGAAGGTTCTTCACTCAGAGAGTGGTTGGGATGTGGAATGGACTGCCTGCTGTGATAGTGGGGTCGGACACTTTAGGAACTGTTAAGCGGTTATTAGAAAGGCACATGGAGCACACCAGAATGATAGGGAGTGGGATAGCTTGATCTTGGGATTGGACATAGCTCAGCACAACATTGAGGGCCGAAGGGCCTGTACTGTGCTGTAATGTTCTATGTTCTTCTATTCTAATTCCAAAGGACGGATATCTCTGTAACTCCTTGATCCAGTTCTCCATGATGCCTAACTCCCGAAAACTCTTCCATGGCAACTTAATTTGCAAAACATTTTATCCCATTAGCTTTTTTTCTCATGCTCACATATCCAGGCTACTGCAATGATTTAGTGAAGACTAGTGTAAGCTGAAGAACAGCACCGCATCATCCATTTATGCTTATTACATGCCTTAGGACTCGACATTGACTTAACAAATTTAAGCTGTCGTTTTTTTCCTCTACCTTAAACCTCTATTTTTGTTCAATTTTCTATATTTTTGTTGTCTCAGTACAAAACCCCTTGATTTGCCTATCCCTCTGCCACAGGCTATCTGTCTTTTGTTTTCAATGTCCCTACAATGTGTTGCAATTGCTTTCATCTACAGTTAAATATCCAACACATTCACCCTCCCTTTAATTCTGAGAAAGAGTCAAATGGACTGGAAATATTAAATCCATTTTCTAATCCTTCAGAGGCTATAGGACTTATTACGTTTTTTCCCCCACAATTCTCTGTGCTGTTTCAGATTCCGCATTTTATATTCATTTCATTTTAATAGTCGTTATCCAGTGACATCTTCCAATGTCTCTTCATAATATATGGTTACGAACTGTTGCCACGGAATGACGTTTTTTGTCTTTTACTTGCAGTTAATTTGGTGGCGATTGTGGTCATCTCCCGAGGACAGTGTGGTCTCTCCAGATGTATCTCACAATACCTAGTCTTTATGGTAGTGACTGATCTCCTGGTCATCATCACTGCCGTGATAATGAACCGTATTCCTGCAATTTATTTCCCAGACAGTTTATTGTCTATTACTCCTGTCTGCAGTCTCAGCATTGTTCTGATATATTCAGCAAGGGACAGTTCTGTATGGTTAACAGTCGCTTTCACTTTTGATCGATTTCTGGCAATATGTTGCCAGAAACTTAAAACAAAGTATTGCACCCAGAAAACAGCAGAGGTGGTTATTGGATCAGTTTGCACTTTGGGTGTTTTAATCAACATCCCCTGGTATTTTATGCATGAACCTATTTATGTAATTGGCAATATCCCCTGGTATTGCAAACAGAAGATTATACGCTATACTTCATGGTTATGGACAGCATTTGATTGGTTTGACCGCATTATAACTCCCTGTCTCCCATTCTTTCTGATTCTTCTGTTCAATTTGCTCACTGTCAGACACATTCTAGCTGCAAGTAGATCACGCAGAAGACTCCAGACCCAGGGCAGTGGAGAAAATAGGAACGACAAAGAGATGGAGAGCAGGAGGAAATCCATCATTTTACTATTTGCTATCTCGGGTAGTTTCATCCTATTGTGGATGACGTATGTTGTGGAGTTCTTTTGTCACCGATTTATGAAGAACTATAAAATAAATGGATCTGGTGACCCTACGTTTATTTTTAAAGAAAGTGGATACATGCTTCAAATGTTGAGCTGCTGCACAAACACCTTTATTTATGCAATTTCACAGAGAAAATTTAGAGAACAGTTGAAAAGTATGTTGACAATTCGCTGAGTCATGATCGGTAACTTGTTTTGATAATGAAAACAACATATACTAAATAATTTCTGGATTATATAGACAACGCTGATTTGCTTTATACTTGGGGAATAAAGTTTGTATGCACAATGTATTTTTTTAAATCTGCTTTGTGGCAAGTTTATAACTTCCTGTACCAGATACACAAACACACATTCTTAAATCAAAGTCAAAAACATCCCAATTTATTGACAGATAACATTACACTGGTAGACACATACACATCGCAATCTGTTGACAGGTAATCCTATTGGTGTCAGAGATCCAAAAATCCCACCTTAATGACGAATGATATTCCTGCACCACATTGACTGTTAGAACAATTTTATAGCGTTTGGAATTCAAATGTCACTGAGAAATATATCACAACCTACCGATAATTGTTCATCCTGTAACTGAGCAAACAAGCATTCCAATTTTTCCTAGTCGCCTTGCTGGACCAGAAAGAAAACTATTCAGTTTACTCACAACTGAGCCTCTTGCCCAGGTGAACAACCATTCCAATGTGCAGGCAGGTAATCTCTTTGTGCCAATCACCTAAATCTTCCAATTTACTGTCAAGCAAACTTACTGTACCAATGAAGCAAACAACTGACAGGTCCACTTGCTCTACCAGGGACGACCACAACCATATTATGATGGCAAATCACCTGTGCCAATCACAGAACTATGTAAATTTACTCGACAGATCAACACTATAAACTCTGCAGTCATGTCCCTTTCAGTTATAAGTGGCCGTGGAAATTAAAGTCTAATCGGCAGCATAGCCTCAAAAACATTTCCAGCATCTCAATGATGGGCGAATCCAGCATAACAGTAGTTGTGAACAACCTGACGCAATTTTAAGCCATTGATGCTAAGGTAATGATCCAACTCTGCATTCTTCTGGTATCTTAGCTTGATCATCTACACTTCAAACATATGTTTCTTGCACCTCGTTATTTTGATAATTTATACATTTTGTCCGAAATGTATTTAGGTTAATTAAGTTACTCACACACAAATACATGTCCAAAGCCTCCATAATCTTGCCTCCCAGTATAACACTCCTTGAAATGTGTTTTCATTATTATATAGCAAAGACAAAATTTAATAATTCCATTATGATTTGTTTCTGACAATCATGAATAGTACCTAGCAACTAGTAGACAGTCAACCTCTTGGAAATTGTAATCAATATGGTGTAGGCACACTGACGATGGTGCTTGGAATTAAGTTTCAGGATTTTGATACACAGTCGCTGAAAAAAGAATTAAGGACACACATTCAAGTCAGCCTTGAAGAATGAATTGCCAGCAGTTTTGGCCCCACGTGTCTGTTTCCCCTGATCGTCTGCAGCTGATGTTGTTTAGCATCAGATATATGATACAACCATATTAATGCCATTGAACAGAGAATCACAGAAGATAAACATGGGATCCCTGCAGTTCAAATGGAGACCACTGGGCCCATCATGTCTGCACCGGCAAAAATCCCAACAGGGGCCTATCACTGTAACAACAGGGATTTACCCTGTCAGTCCCCCTGACGCGATGGAACAATTCAGCGTGGCAAATCAACTCAATCTACATATCTTTGGACTGGGAGAGGAAACCAGAGGAAACCCACGCAGACTTGGGAAGAATATGCAAATTTCTCACCAGCAGCTTCCCCAGGCCCGAATTGAACACGGGTCCCTAGCGCTGAAAGGCAACAGTGCTGACCACCGTGCCACCCGAAATCGGGGGTGGGTGGGGGGGGGGGGAGAGACAGATTTTCTCCTATTGTATTGATCATTGACTGAAAATTTTTTGGTCCAAATAATCAGATCGATGCACAATGTGGTTCACGCCATTAGTATACGGAGAGGCATTGTTTCAGTATCTGACCATGCATTCCAACAAAACTACCTATGACTCTACTTTGAACGTTCTAAAACCAATTCACTATTTTGCACCCACCCAATTGCTATAGCAGCCCTCTTTGAAGAGACATTAGTCGGATTTCCATTGTTATGAATGCACACACAACTTCTGAAGTATTGTATGATTTCAATGTAAGCGTTCATGATATTTGTGAAATAAATTAATGAATGGTTGACAATGTCCAGTTAATTGTGTAATTGTCTCGCATTATTGATTAACTTTTTTGTCCTTAAAATGTACCTGCACTTCATATGTTTTCCGCATTGCTGGAAACAAGTGAAGTTGAAGGCTTAGCACCACGTTTTCTGACGGAAAGGATAGGTGATGCAGTGAGGTAAGAACGTGAAAGATATTGAAATACATGATTAAATAATCACGATGCTTATTGATAATAATGAACATAATCCAGTGAATTATAACAAAAGAAGAGAATGCTACGATAAATATATGGTGGTTTCAGCAAATAAATAAATTATTCGTCCAAGTATAAAACCTGATTCATTGAAGCCAGGAGAATTGTTACGAGACAAGATGTAATTGCGCATTATGAATATTTTCGTTTCATGTTCTAACAAGTTGGGAAAAGTTATAACCTTTTGATCTGGAATTGCGATTCCAGCGAGCTTCAGTCGAAATTCTTCATTGTGTTACCAACATCACATTTGTGAAATGATTATACAAACTCAATTGAATCAATCCTCCGGCCAGATACAATCCAAGGAACTTCTTGGAAACAAGTTGCGTCTAGGTCATGAATCTATGAGAAGCAATATATTCTCCAGAGGCTCCAGGCAAGTCGGAAAATTACAATAGGTTTATTGTTCCTTTTTCGTGAAGTATCTTTCAAATGTATGTCAAGAAACTACAGTCTGCGAGTACAGTTCAAGGCATCATTGTCGAAAGACATAGTGGTGGAAAAATTATAGAGCATCTGAGCAGAAGGAGATCTAGAAAGTTTAACCAAAATATATCGGTGAAGACAAGGTCTTCATTGCCTCGTTCGCTGGTCACTTTTAAGCATGAGACAATTTAAATCAATGGGAGCAAGAGGTGATAGAGTTAGATTCAGAGAGGATAATTTTCTTGGTAGGAGAATCACGGACCAGGTGTCAGTTTCAGAAAACTGTCCAGGTTATTTAGGATTGAAATGAGGAAACACTTCTAACTAAAAATGTAGCTAAAGTATGGAAATCGCAGTCAAAGAGGCTGTGGAGGTTAAGTTGTTGTATTAAACCAAGTAATAAATAAACAATGCATTAGATTTTAATGGCGTCAATGGGTTGGTGAGAAGTAGATAATCATCTACAATGATATTAAATGGCAGAATGGGATCAGTGTGACAAATGGCTTACTGGTGCTGTTAGTTTCTTTGGTTCTATTAATATAAATTCAGTGGACACACCCACTCATGATAGGACAGCGTCCTCATCCCATGGTTCGAATGATCATTCACTCTACTGCAAATATATTATTTACTAAATGTGGAGATCAAAACTGCGCATTGTACACTAGGTGCAGTCTTACGGATTTGCCGTAACTTCAGCGTATTTTTTTTCTAATTCAATGTGGATTAGTTTTCTCTGACTGAATTTTACCTGTTTGCATAGTTAAAGTGTTGAGGTTTTAATTAATAATAAGATATAACGATGTGTCACTCTCTTTGAGATGAAATAACACAAAATGAGGATTAATCATTTCAGAATATGTTACGAACTCAACATATATTGTGTCGGGTGTCCACCGAGGGGTGCCATTCACTGTCTCATCTGAACCAATTTAAACAAGAGGTGGGATGGTGAGAGTCCAGATTGACAAGAGTCAAACCATGGAAGCTACAGCACTCTGTCTTATGACACTCTCCTTTCTCCCAAAAGACACACAAACACACACACACACAAACACACACACACAGACAAACACACACACAAACGAACACACACACAAACACACACACAGACAAACACACACAAACACACACAAACACACACACACAAACACGCACACATACACGCACACACACACACAAACACATGCACACACAAACACACACACACACACATACACAATCACATTGCCAGTGGAAAGGTTGTTGTTGTGCGGCACTAACTGTTCCTTTCTTTCAACAAAGGAGTTAAAGAATAGCGAAAAGATGAAAAAAAAATTGCTAATACGGGCATCTGCCACCAGAGGTTCAGCACTGCGCAGTGTAATGGAAGTTCAACTGGCTGACAAATTGTCCTCGTGATTCCTGCTTTGTGAGGAATTTAATCAAAAGGTTCTTCGACAAGTGAAACCTCAACAATGGCAAAGAAGAGCAAGGATCTGCCTAAATTTAAACTCAGTTCGCTGGGTTCAGAATGCTCACCATGAGACCAGAGAACTTATAACATAGCAGCATCTGCAAATGTTCACTCAAAACATTTGACCCACTTGCTGTTGCTGCCGCATTGAATGAATTTTACACGTTTTAGTGACTATTTGCATCCGGCGCCTGAATGTTTCACACCCATAATAAAAAACGCTCAAGTGTCACGAACAGATACTTCTTGATTCGCCACCATTCAAATGCAGATGGCTTTGTTTAAAAGCTGACGACAATCTCAAAATTGCGATTTGTATTACCCGGTGATTCGATTGGTTCTATTGGTCAGTTATGTTTGCAACTCAGTGATGTTCAATTTCAGAAATATTCATTTTATAATGAAGCCATAAGTGTTAAAAATGCGTTGATACTAAATATTGAAACAAATACAGAGTACAATTGTACAATGAGCTTTGATAAAGTGTCATCTGGACTTGAAACGTCCTCCCTTTTCACTCATTACAGGTGCTGTTAGACATTGGGAGATTTTGCAGCATTTCCTCTTTTCTCGTCCGCAGTAATTTGTTTTCATTACTGAGTAAAATTGATTGAGATTATTCGATGAAAGATGAAAATGATGCATTAATGAATGGGCAGAAATCATTATTCCCTTAGATATTTGTGAGACGAACGCTTTTAAATTTTGATGTTCGGGATAAGTTGTACAATCAGATTGAAAATAACAGTTATCTTCCTGAATTCAGTGACATGGGCTCTCAGTCTGACCATCGGAACCTGCAGCAACACAGCCTAGTTGAACATTGCAGATAACAAATTCTCTCTACTGCTTGTTAAATTGTTTCTGTGGTGCAGTGGTTATCACGTTCAGCTTCATACATGGCAACGTCCCAGGTTCAAAACCGGACAGAAACATTCATTAAACTTTCTCATGTCGGGTAAGGGAAAATTGCCTGTTTTCTGTTTGTTGCTCAACATTATCCGAACCTCGATGTTAAAGGCATGTTATCATTGATCTGACTTCACCCTCAAATGCTTTCTGTGAAATAAGAAACTTCTTTTGACACACTGACAGGAAAGTTAGATTTTGACATCGAGCACATCAGTCAACGCAGAATTTAATGGGTTTATATGTGCAGACTAATAAGGTTAATCACCATCTGAAATATCTGATAATAGTGTGTGCTCAAAAAGACAGACACAAGTGATACTGTAAGTGAAATAGAGGAAATGACGGGCATTTCACAGAAAAAAATCACATGACGAAAACAACACTACACACACTCCTGCTTTCAATGTGAGCTGTTAGACTACAGCAGTAAGAACGAAAATTTAAACCCATTTTGGCCACGGTGGAATTCGAATCTACGCCTCTGCAGAGGCTCGAGGCCTAACCCAGTACTTTAGACCGCTCAGCCACACTACGACATTGGCATGCTTTGCAATCATGCTATTTAATGATAATGTTCCTGAAATTCGTTTCAAACAATGGGGTTGACAGAAGTCTACAAGATTATGAGAGAGATGGACAGAGTGGATAGCCAGAAGTTTTTTTTTCCCCAGGGTGGAAGAGTCATTTACTCGGGGGCACAGTTTCAAGGTGCGAGGGTCAAGGTTTAAAGGAGATGCACGAGACAGATTTTTTACAAAGAGGGTGGTGGTTGCCTGGAAGCCACTGCAGGGGGAGGTAGTGGAAGCGGATACGATAGTGACTTTTAAGAGGCGTCTGGACAACTGCATGAATAGGATGGGAATAGAGGGATATGGTCCCTGGAAGGATAGGGGTTTTAGTTGAGTCGTGGCAGCATGGTCAGTGCAGGCTTAGAGGGCCGAACGGGCCTGTTCCTGTCCTGTAATTTTCTTTGTTCTTACTCTAAAGCCTGAAAAAAAGATGAATGATTTTAGCGCTGAATTAATCACGTCACGAATTTATTGGAGGCGATGAATGGCAAAAAGTTCAATGATGGACATTATCCTTACGGTAATATTTAGAGGCATATCCTGATATAAAACAAATAGGTTTATGTTAAGTTTTGAAGTAAAATATGTCGAAACCAACAATATTTGAGCATTGAAAAGTGCATTCAGGTCTCCACATTTAAACATTAGCATTGATCTTAAAAGAAACCATGTGCCATGATCATTGCAATGCGGGTAAGATGGTCTGTCGGAGACTCGGTGCAGAGTCGATGGGCCATATGGCCTCCTTCTGCACTGTCATGTCCAACTCTCCATTATTTCCAACTTCCCATACTTCCCTGAACCTCAACACCCCAACTAGGCTGTAAATTCTTTGCGTGTAAAAAGTGTTGGATTGAACAGGGTGACGTGAAGCTGTTTGTTTAGTGACTGTAATTGATGTGAGTCTCCATGGACCTGATTAGTGTGCCTGGAGGGATTTCCCTCTTCTAATAATGAGGGATTCCGTTCAATGTGTTGTCCCATTGAGTTAACGGGAGCGACAACTCTAACACTAGCAGATATAAGAGGCTGTGGAGAGAGAGGGAGGGAGAGGAGAGATCAGAATCTGGGAGCAATGACCCAGAATGTTCCAACAATGGATCAGAATCTGGGAACAATGGATTGGAAGCTTCCAGCCATGGACAAAAGTTTGTTCTATTGGATTTCTATGTTTACCTCAGATGATTGGAGGATACCATCAGCTTATCGGATTGAATGTCTACTGAAGGCGATTCAGTACGTTTATTATCCCATCTTGGCGATTGTTGGCGTTCCGGGTAAGTCCCTGTCTGAAATTGTACCAGTCCGACTGCCACTGGAATCGGAGCAGGCTAGGGTCGGAGCATGGGAAGGATTTTGCAGTTTTGGGAAAAGTGAGGCTGTAAAGGCCCGTCCCCTGTGTCCAGTTCCTAATTCTAGAAAGGCTGTTTAACTGTGTTGATTTCCTTGTCATTTACTGTACTGGGTTTGCTGCTGTTGTTGTTTCTGTTGAGTCCCTATATCCAGTTATAAATTCTTTCAGCCGCCGCTGACAATTGTCTCAGGGCCTATGGGCTAGGGTATCTTCTGTGTGCTGTGACTATCCATAGACATTCAACCTAACACTAATCCTTCGTGAGAAAAAGATTAAGGCAGAATCCTTTTTACCATCTACATGTAACACCAGTTCACTGCCAATTGCCCACCCAGTCACCAGGCCACAGAATGCATTTTATTAGTCATGTGTGCACAGCAGGATATCAAGAGAGAACATATTTCATATTGAAATTTATTCATCAATGCCACAAGTATGCAAACATTAACATTGCAGTGAAGTTGCTATAAAAATCCCCGAGTCGCCTCACTCTGTCTCCTGTTCAGGTATACTGAAGTAGAATTTAGCACGGCCAATGCATCAAACCAGCGCAACTTTCAGATTTTGGGAGGGAACCGGAGCACCTGGAGGAAACCCACGCAGACACAGTGAGAATGAGTAGACTCTGCACAGACAGTAGCCAAGCCTGAAATTGAACCAGGGAGCCTAGTGCTATGAGGCAACAACACTATCCTCTGTACCACCACAAAGTCTCCTGGAGTCACAGAAACACAAAAATACAAATACTATTAGAGAAATTTACTGATAGAAGCAATCAGATTTAGACACTTACTCCCACTCACATACAAATTCAAAAGCCAAAATTGTTGTAAGACTCCAGAATAACACACACTTAGGAGCACTCAGCAGGTACTCTGTTGCTCACACACAACACACCCCACACACACACCCCCCGCACGCCCACGCCCTATAAACACACACACACACACACACACACACACACACTCACATGCATAGGGATAATGGTGTTAATGGCTGAACTGTCGTTGATAAACATGAGTTGGTGCTACGAGGTTGACTGTAGGGTGAGAGAAATGGCATTTTTGGACCTGTTGTGGATGTAGTGAACTGTAGTGGATCTAGGCAATCTGGGAAGCCGGAACTGATTCATGCCATGACTAACCTTTTGATACATTTCATAATATTGAATTTTGGTGTCACCAGACGATAGTCATTAGTCAGCCTGCTTGGCTTTTCCTTTGGTACTGGCCTTTGTTTGAGTTTTTACCTGGTGCATACATTGGCAACCTTCCTGCCGAGAGAGGACTCATGGAGATGTAAATACAATAGAGATTCTGTGCTGTCAAGGCATCTGGTTCTCCCTCTGCCAACTATTAGTATTGTCCAGAGGAAAGGGTCAAACAAACACTGTTTGGTACCAGCTCTGTTGTGGGAGCTGTCAGTGAGCTGTCTGAGAGACAACAGATGAACACCTACAGGACTCCACTCCAGATCTTCTGTTAGCGTTTACTGCCTCATCCTGCTTACCCTCCAAATCCTTCACAGGTAGAGGGCTATTTACCTGTAGCTGAGTGAGGGACAATGTTGAGGACTCCCCAGAAAGCTCTCTCCCAAATGTTAACCTTTGTGTCGCTACCAAGGAGCACTACGGTGGCGTGGTGGTTAGCACTGCTGACTCACAGCATCAGGGACCTGTGTTCAGTTCCAGTTTTGGGTCACTGTCTGTGTTGACTTTGTACATTTTCTCTGTGTCTGTACAGGTTTACTCCAGATGTTCCACTTTCCTCTCACACTCCAAAATACGCGCTGGTTTTAAAAAAAATCAAATTGTTGTGTGTGTGTATTTTTTTTATTTTAACACATCGTCAGTCTAATTGGAAATTTCTCCCATTGAATCATATCTAATTTTATTCTGTATTTCCCTCCTTGACAGTGAACATAATCACAATTGTGACGTTGACGAGCAGAAACTGTGGCCTGTCCAAATGTGTCACTCGTTACCTGGTGGCCATGTCAGTGGGGGATCTGCTGGTCGTTATCCTCGACCTGATATTGAGACACATTCC
>JASCQW010000191.1:5431661-5457240 GCA_030264375.1 Carcharhinus longimanus | reverse complement strand
TCAGAGTGGCAGACAGGGGGACAGTAAATGGTTTGTATTTTCACAAGGTTACGCACATAGACGCCGGGGACACTGTCATGTTGTTATGTTTCAGTTGGTCACCTGGCTCACATAAATATATTTATTTTTACAGGATTCTGAAGCAAATATTTTGAGGGCCATGACAGTAACAGATAACATAATAAGATCCAGCAGATTTTCTTCCATCAAGCTGCAGATGTCCACTGACCCTCAACTTGCTAACACACTGATGTTCAGACATGTCAAAGAAACTGAACCTTTGACTGTCGATCCTATTTTGCCACCATGCCCCCCTGCACTTCTCTGTTGGTTCCCTCTCTGGGATACAGTTTAAGGTCTGCGACCACCAAGCTGTGGTTGCTATTGTTGCTGTAACCATTTCTGGTCACCTTGGTCTTCATCCAACATCCAATCTAAGGCAGCCAAGATGACAATCTGATCTGTCGGAAATATAAAATTAACCTCTCAGCAAAAATTCTGTGAACAAATCATTGCCCTTGACAAGAAAGTATCTGGGAGTACTAAATACTTCCTGGCATATTTGGACAAGGTTGATTCGGCCTCATCCATTGCTACTGTGCACTCATTTTGCTTCCACTGGTCAGCTGTACTGAAAATATCAACCTGCCTTTCCCAAGAAGGCTACTTGAACACAGCCTCATCGCTCAAGAGATGTTGCTAAGTTGGGAGCGGCTTCCTAATGCATTGTCGGTTTGAACTCGCACTCACACCCAAACCCATGTGTTCCAGCTAAACACATTTCAGTTCATTGTGCAGAGAAAACAGTCACCTATCCTTAATTTCTGTCTTGATTAAGAAAACAAAGGAACAGTATTGTTCAGACTCTTAAATGGTTGTTCTTTGAGGGATCAGTCACCACATGAACAAAAACTCCCAGGACCAATCAGCAGGTCCATCTTTGTACCAAATCTTATTGGCAACAGGAATGATGACTGGATACAGCTCTGAAGATCTGTAAATGTCGGTTAGGCAAGGTTGGTATCACTCTTGCTGCTAAATCAGTTAGTTCTGTGTTCAAGCTTCACTGTAACTTCACTGTGTTCCAAGCACAACGGCATAGTGGCTACCACTGCTGTCTGACAGCACCAGGAATCCGGGTTCAATCCCTGGCTTGGGTCACTGTTTGTATGGAGTCTACACGTTCCTCCCATGTCTGTGTGGGTTTCCTCTGGATGCTGCGATTTCCTTCCACAATCCAAAAGGATGTGCTGGTTGGGTCCATTGGCCATGCTAAATTCTGAACAGGTGCCGGAGTGTGGCGACTCGGGGATTTTCACAGTAACATTATTGCAATGTTAATGTCATCTATTTGTGACATTAATAAATAAACTAAAAAAAAGCATTTAACTGAGGCCAATGTTACACTAAGGCGAGCCTTGTTAGAGATCCTGTTGTTTGATGATAGATGAAACTGAGAATCAGTCTACCTGATCTAACGGCAATATTTGAAGAAGAGCTGGGATTTGTCTTTGCATTCTGGTAGGCATACCTCCCACAAGCTAAGCGACAAAATAGAACCGATTAGTTGATTTTTTTTTCCTTTTTATGAAGTCTGGATGTGCCATTTGCATTTGTAAACCAGTGAATGTCAAGTTATTGGCTGTGGAGTGATTTGAAACTTCCCAAGGATGTGATCAAGCTCTTCCCTTAACATTATAATTATATAGCTATACATATTTGTATCAACAGAAAGTTATTCTGGAATAACTTACTTATACTGATCATATTTGTTTACCACACAGACTACAATCAAAGAACCAATGGCAATGATAATGTTGGTTGCTGCTGCTTTCAAAGGATACAGGGCATAATAATCAAAGCGCATAACACCAAACCAGCTCCCAGCCACGATTAGAAAAGCAAGCCTACAAATGTTTTTGTAAAATAGAAATAAAGAACCTACAGGGTAGAAAAGACTGTGGGACTATGTTTTTCAAAAAATCAGTCAATCACTTAATAAGGAAAGGGAAATAAGATTAAAAGAGATAGGTCTGGGCAATTTTGCAATTATGGTATCGGGTGAGCACCCCACCGGTCAAAATTTCATATACCTCAATGATAAATTTTAATTCAGTAAATCTGATATTTTGTGAGCGTAATGAAAGCTTCTTGATTGTTGACCAAAAGCAATTCAACTGCTTTGCTATGATATTGTTCAAGGAGTGGGGTCTGTCATCCTGCGTATTCTGGCCAGAATGACTGCAGTCCAAATTACTGAGGTAATTTTCAACTTTTCCAGCTGAGTTCAATGAACCAAGTAAAGGTTGGCTTGCGTAAAATATGAATTATAAGTCATGACATGTGACAACCCACACGCTTGACTCAGAATATTCTTTAAAGAGTCCCAGCAAGCCTCTCCATTCTCCTGCAGCAACTCAGGACTCTAACATGTCCTTAGCAATATGGCCTTGCCAGTATTATTCATGTACCAGGCATCAATGCAGGAGAAAAAAGTATGTGGAGTTGAATGGTATCTCTTCTTTGCTAAATCTCTGTGGCCTGAATTTTTAGGAAGGGAGCAACTGACCGACTCCAGCAACCCAATGCCATATTGTGCTCTAATGAGTGTTGATTGCAATAAGTCCGGCCTTAGAGAGCCGTTGGCCAATCCAATTGGCGAACAGCTCTCCAGTCCCTCCAGTCATCTGCCTGTGAACCTAAACACTGACGCTTGGCAGGAAAATGCCATTAAATGGCCATTCAGTGGTCATTAATGGCTATACATGGGGCAAGGGCAGGCTTCCCTTTGGTGGTTATTTAAAATTGTCCACCACAGTGTGAAATTGCCACCAGGTCAGGACAGATGGGAACCACTAAGATATCCCGTCCATGCAATTGCACATTCCCCCATCGTCTCAGAGCCCGCCAGGGGCTGGGACAGGCAGTAAAATTCTGGCCTATGGTTTCACAACTAAAACTCGACTGTTTGCCATACAAAGGGATGCAAAATAGACATCAACCCGAAGTGGGGAAGGGTTGGTATGGGGGAAGGTGACCAATGAAGGCCAATGTGATGACTTCAGTCAGGCTAATGAGGTTGGCTTGCTAGAGTATGAACCCTAAGTTAATCTGAGTTTGTTTAATTAGTTGGTACCTTAAAACAGCTACCTAATGAGTCCTATTAAGTTGGTACCTTATAAAAGATATCTGATGAGTCCTGATTGATGGTTAAATCAAGGAGCCTCCTGCTCCCTATTTAAAGCAGGTATGTCAGACTCCCAGCCTGCATTCAGCAGGGGCAACTGGAGAGCTGGTTGTGTACAGATGTATGGTGTAAATAAAGTAACGTGGTGATGGGACTTTCGCCTCGGAGGAGTTATTACAGACCCCTCCCCCAACACCCCCCAGCCACTGCAGTAGGACAAAGTAACACATGTGCTCAGTTGACCTACGAAGACCCCACTATAGAACAGCAGGACAGCATAACTAGACTCACAATTGAAAATAGTCACTCATCTCAAAAAATAAATCTGAACAAGAAAGATCTAACCAGCAGAATTTATGCTTTGCCAGAAGATTCAGGAACCTAATTTTATCACTGGCATCTGGTGAATAATGTTCATCCAATGCAGGGCCGCAACTGTCAAGAGATGGGAATGTAATCATTTGACACAAATTGCAAGCCGTTAATCTATCCAGTTCATGCTGATGTGCACTGTCTAGATATACATGATGCACGGTAACTTAATATTTCTGGAAGGTGCCAAGTGAGCTACAGATGCAGTTATAAAATATAATTTAGAAACAGATTGCCAATTGTAATCTCAATCTCAGGTACGTATCTTTAATTGACTGTGGCTGGTATTGGAATCTGAAATAATATGAAAGATTCTAGTGTTATGAATTTAATTGAAGGTAGTATCAAATTATATTGTGATTTTTTTGTTGAGATACAAAAATGTTCACATGAATTACATATGGCTATAAAAAGGTACGGAAAAGAAATCTCGCAAATGCTGGGAATCTTTAAACAAGAAGATAAAAATATTGGAAAGAGAAAGCAAAGCTGCCAGCATCTGTAAAGATAAAAACAGAGAAGATATTTTGGTAAGAGGGTGAAAATAATTGCTAAATGTGTGCTGTGTTAATGAGGCAGATCGGTTAACTGTCCGTGTTATTTAAAATTGTACGCCATCCTTAAAGTTACAAAGCCAATGTGCAGAGTGGACAAGGCAAGCCCTTAATTCAACTCCTTGAATCATAGAAATCCTACAGTACAGAAAGAAGCCATTCGGCCCATCGAGTCTACACCAACCACAATCCCACCCAGGTCCTACCGCCATATCCCTACATATTTTACCCACTAACCCCTCTAACCTACACATCTCAGGACACTAAGGAGTAATTTTAGTGTGGCCTATCAACCTAACCCATATACCTTTGAACTGTGGGAGGAAACCCAGAGCATCTGGAGGAAACCCACACAGACAAGAGGAGAATGTGCAAACTCCACACAGACAGTGACCCAAGCCAGGAATTGAACCCATGTCCCTGGAACTGTGAAGCAGCTGTGCTAACCACTATGCTACTGTGCCACCCTTGCTTGCTCCAAAATCCAATTCAAATTGAATCCAATTCATGATCCCCGCAAGGGAGAGACATTCAAGATCTAAGCTGACAAGAAAAGGCATTGCGTCTGATCTGGGGCTTGATCTGACACTTGATCTTAACCTTGAAACAAACTTGCCTGTCATTTTGAGCTAAGTGATGAATACCATAATTTAAAAATATTCTTGTAGGGGATAAAACAGGCACCTGAAGTTTTGGCTTCCAGTCAATAGTTGTTTTGAAGCAGTATACATGGAGCAGAACATATGGACTCAATGCATCCATTTCCACCGAAGGTGTGGTGTGTGCTGGCTGATATCCTTAACATTTTAGGGAGAGAGCACACAGATTCTAGCAAAGGGGCTCTGGAGGAGGAGAAATATCCTGTATCCACAGGAACCCACTTCATCCTACCCTCTGTCCAGCACTAGTTGCTCTGCTGACATCAAAACCTTTTCTTATTTCTCCCATAGACCAAGAGAGACCCATAACAAAACGAAGTACTCACTTTTTCCTGGTAACTCCTTGAAGGTGTGCAATAAAGGAGCATGGTTTAGCACTCACACTTTCAATGAAATTAACTGGAAAAATGTTGATGGTTATTGACAAATTGTTCTGGAAAGTATCCTAATGCACCTTTAAAATAGTTATCAGATGAAATCCATCTGCAGCAGCAACTGAACAGTGAAAGTTTTAAGCAACATTCAAATCAAAGTAATGACTTATTTATTCCTATTCAGCTGGCCATTGTTGGGAAAGGTTATAACTTGACACTCTACCTATTAAAGTGCTCTTTAATGAGTAGGTGATTTAATTGCTAATCAGAGCTTAACAATGACATATTCTAGAAATATAGGCTAAATGAAAGTTACAGTTCAAGCTCCCATCTTGGCTACCTCAGAGGCTCTTTAATACCTGAGGTATCAGGAAAACTTGTCCAGCAGGTTAAAGCTTAGCATTGAACTTTCATCGAATTGATCTCAGATATTGAGAGACTTGTTACGCATTTGTGACATACTCATGCTAATGAAATGAACAAACCTCTGCAATGCTACGTGCAAATTATATTTATCTCTGTCTTTTGTGGGCAATTTACGTATGAAACTAAAATACAGCTGTTTGAAAGTTGTTGTGAGCAAGTGTATTTGTTGCACAGATATCTCTGTAACTTCCTGCCTCCCTACAATTCTGATAACTCTGCATTTCTCCAATTCTGGCCTTTTGTGCAGCCCCAGTGTCCTTTTCCCAATCATTGCTGGCAACGCCTTTAACTTTTTCATCCCAAAGCTCTCCAATTCTCCTTAATCCTCTTCTGTTGTCTACCTCTTTCTCCTCCTTTAAGACATTCCTCAAAACTTATCTCCTTGACCACATGCTTTTGTTTAATTTATTCATTCATGGGATGTTGATGGCTTGACTTGCATTTATTGCCACCCCTAATTGCCTTGAGCAGGAGGGTGGTGAATGTCTTCTGAAACCATTACAATCCCACATGCTATTAGTACATCGGAGGTGCTGGGAAGAAGGTGGTTTCAGGATTCTCTGACACTACCCTGAGTGCTCCGATTTCCTCCCACACCCCAAAGATGTGCTCTTAGGTTGATTGGTGTAACAAATTGTCCCTAAATTAGTCTCCCCTCAATCTGGAGTGCCATAAGCATAGACGTGGGTCATGGGTGGAAGAGTGAACTCACAATGTTAAAATGGCAGCACGGGCTCGGTGGGTCTGTTTCCCGTGCTGTGTTGTTCTTTGACCCAAGCACGGGAATCGAACCCAGGACCCTGGAGCTATGAAGCAGCAGTGCTAACCACTGTGCTGCCGTGCAACCCTATTTGGATGGGAGATGGTATAGATGAGAGAGGGGATGGTATAGAATTTCTCTGTCCCTCCAGTGTTCTAGCCGATCCTTGCACCCCTCCCAGACAGTCCTATCGATATTTCATCTTTCAATAAAATGTAGAAGAAAACCCCAGTGTGAATTGTTGACAATTTAATTTGGAAAGAGAGGGAGAGAGAGAGAGGTGTGGATCCCATTCCCCACACACGCTCCTGCAGTCCTCACCCACAACATTTATTTAATCTGGCCCTCACCAGGTTGTGTGTGTGTGTGGGATCTTGCTGTGTACACAGATATGTCTGGCTTCCTATTCCTTGCACTGTGACCGTGAGCGGAACTTTAAACAGAAAACATTGAGGGGAAGGAGAAGGGTTGGCGAGGGGGATGGAGAAGGGTTGGGGAGGGGGAGGAGAAGGGTTGGGGAAGGGGATGGAGAAGGGTTGGGGAGGGGGAGGAGAAGGGTTGGGGAGGGGGAGGAGAAGGGTTGGCGAGGGGGAGGAGGCGGAGAGAGATAGAGAAATGGAGGTAGAGCTAAACAGAGAGGGAGTGGAGGGTGTGAGGGTCTCAGGACTAGCAGGGGGAAAGAGACACAGAGTTTGGGGGGGTGTCCTTCTCCATTGTGGAACTGCCAGTGGGATCTTGCTGTGCAGAATTATCTTCATTGTAATTTGAATCATTCATTGATTAAGGGAGGGGGGATGTGATTGGGGAATTATAAATATTGATACAACGCTGCACAATTTTGGAACCCCCCCCCACCCGCCAAAAGGATACAACTCGTCTCGTAATCTTAAGTGTGGGTGAGATAGTAGGAAACTACTGGTTTTAGACATAGAATCCCGACATTGCAGAAGAAGGCCATTCGGCCCATCTAGTCCATACTGACCACAATCCCACCCAGGCCTTATTCCCGTAATCCTGCACTTTTAACCTGCTGATCCCCCCCCGACACTGGGGTCAAATTAACACGGCCAGTCCACTGAACTTGCACATCTTTGGCGTGTGGGAGGGATTGGTAAATTAAAGTAGGATCTAACACTCTCTCTATCAGGAACAACTAACAGCTCTTTAATTTAGACTGGGGGGGGTGACAACCTTATTAAAACAAGGAACAAACTGAATAAACTCCCCAATAGGATGCTGTTCCAATGACCAAACTCACTCGGGAATAATGAAATAAATCATTCCAGAATAGAGTCACCCTCAAATAATATAATACCAGGCGTCTGTTGGAAGTGTGAACTTTCTGCTGCTGTTTCAGTCTGGAATACTTTGAGTTGGTTTGTGTTTAGAGGGTGATGTGATGAAGGTGTGTATATTACTGCAGGATTCAGTATCAGACTCTCCCTCCTTCAATCTAAAGAGGCAGCAATGTCCCTCTCTCCCCGTTATTACCCCCCTTCCGGGTTTAAACACCTAGAATTCCCTCCCAGTATTCCTGCAATTTGAGCGGCTGGAGGCTGTCACCACCACTCCAATCTGAATGTAATTGGTTGTGTGTGTGTTTGAGAGTTTGTGTTAAAATCATTGGTCCAATTCAGAGCCTGTTTTGCTGCTGGAATTCTGGCTGCTGCTTTGGACACAAATGTTATAAAGTTGTCTTCTGCAGTTTAAAATCCCAAAGACACAGGCTTTCTAAAGACTCAATGCTGGGTGAGTTATTTTGATTTTCTCAGCATTTCTTTTCAATACTTACATTGGGCAAACACCAGATTTTTATATGCAACTTCATAACTATATTCGACAGGGATGGGCGGGGAGAGAGACACGGGGGTGGGGGGAAGAGAGAGAGAGAGAAAGATAGGGAGGGGGAGAGATGGGGGGGAAAAGAGAGAGATGGGGAGTGGGGAGGGAGAGAGAGAGAGAGAGACAGGAAGAAGTGGGGGGAGAGAGAGGGGAAAATAGGAAGACAGCAAGAGGTGAGGTTTGTGGGGGGTTGCGGTGAGGGAGTGGGAAGAGGCACAGGATCTGGGTGAGGGGCTGTCTCGTATGGAGAGGGAGAGAGAGGGAGATGTCTGGTTCCCTTATTTCCCACTCACTTGACCCCAATCCTGACAATATCACTCTGTATCTGGCCTTGTTCAGACTGTGTGTATGTGGGATCTTGCTGCGCACTCATGCTCTGTGTTTCTTTCCCACGCACCCCCCCCCCGCACCACCACCACCACCACCACATTTCTCGCACTGCGACTGTGCCTCACACTTTAAACGTTAAAAAATGATGGAGGGGAAGGAGGAGGGTGGGGTAGCGAGAGGGAAACAGGGTGAATGGAGAAGGGGTGGGGGCGTGTCAGGGGCTCAGTGGAGGGGGGATTTGGGGAAAGAGACAGAGAGAGGCTCTGAGGGTGGGGGTGTCCTCCTGCAGTGGAGAGGGGGGAAGGGTGCAGGTGACTGATCGAAGTGGGAATAAGCTCCTGTGTTTATTCACTGGCCTGTCTCTGGAGTAAATCCACGCCCCGTGAGATTGTGAATTTCAGCAAGTCCTGGGATCTTGCTTTGCCTTTTATTGTTTACAATCAGGTTTTGTGTTTAATCACATTTCACTTTATTTTCTCTTCCAACCAAGGAGAATCCTTTTGGAAACTTTGACGATGCAGAGAGCGAATAGTTTTGCAGTGAAGAATCCTCGGACAAGAGCTATAACCAGAGAGAAAAATATTAATAAAAATCCCCGTGTCTTTGTCATTCATTTTTATACACAGATAGACTGGTGGGGCTTTTACACTGAGGGTTAGTGGTCTGTGTGTCCGGGGGAGGGGGGTTATTCTGAGTGATCCCTGCTCCCACAGATTCCAATCCCTCTCCCTGAAGCTCTGTCTGTGTAACTGCCCCATCCTCAGAACTGTTTCTCCACATCTTTCCAATCCCTGTCTCTCCCCATCCTCTATACCTCAGCGTCTCTCAATGGCAGCATCTTTCCCTTTTTCTCTCATTCTATCTTTCTCTTCCTGAAACTTCATCAGTCTGTCTTCCCCAAGCTCCCCTTTCTATTCATCTCGACATCTCACTTTGTATCTCAGCCTCTCTGCTCATCTCTCCCTCTCCGTGGGTCATTTTATCTCAATCACAGCAGCCCCTTCTCCATCTCTCTGTCCCTTTCTATCTATCTCTGCTGCCCTTTGTGACTCATTCTGTCTGAATTACAGTAACATCCTGTCTCCATCCCTATATCTTTTCACAGTAACTTCACTGAAATGTTAATGTGAGCCTACTTGTGACTAACAAGTAAAATTTTAACTCTGCTTCTTTCTGTCTCTAGCTATCTGCTTCCCTCTCTCGACCGCTGCCTGATTCCCACCCTCTGAATCATTGCTGCTGTAGACATTCTCCCCATCTCCATATCTCTGTCTCTTATCTCTCTCGGTCTGTGAATCATTCTGTCTGAATTACAGCAGCATCCTCCCGATCTCCATCTCTCTGCTTCTCTGTCTCTTTCTCTCGTGACAGGCCAGATCAGAGGTTCACTGTTTTCAAGCAGCGAGGGCCCAGGAACACAGTGGAGGGGAAGGGGCAAAAAAAACTACTGAAAGGGGGAGTTTGTAATACACAGGTAATTAGATAGAGGGGAGGGGTGTGGGGTCTGTTGTACAAGAGGGGGGAATATTATAACACAGGCTGCCCAGAGTCAGAGGTTATTACAGAAAGGGGGCAATGGAGGAGAGGGGATGGGGATATTATAACAGTGTCAGGGCAATTCATCATTCCAGCATTTTAAATGGGCAGAGTTTCCACATTCAACTCAACCAGGAGCTGTTTACAGGGGGAGTGGAGGGGGATTGATTTTGGGGGGGCTGCTGTCATTGTGTCTAGGGACTGTTCACAGGGAGGGAGTGGGGATTTGCTGGAGGGAGGGGAGAAACTTAGAGGGATATTCAGCAGAACACTGAGGGATTGGGAGAGGGATTGAAGAGGGTTTGGGCAGTGCAGGGGGTGGTAGGGGCTGAGAGGGATTTGGAGAGGGATTGAAGAGGATTTGGACAGTGGGGGGGTGGGGTGTACAGCACTGAGAGGAATGGATTCAGTGGGTGGGAGATTTAGAGGGATTGCAGAGATGACAATAGATTCAACTGGAGTGGGAGGGGAAAATTGAGAGGGATTAAAGAGGAGAGTGGAGAGGGATGTAGGGAGAGACTCAGAGGGATTGTGGTGGGGAATTCGAGGGATTCAGGGAGATTTAAGGGAGGGTCTCATGGATTTAGAGATTCAGCAGTGGGGACTGAGAGGGCATGAATCGGGGAGAATTGAGAGAATTCAGGAAGGGGAGACATGGAGGGGGTTTTCTCCGGGTCTGACGGATACAGGAGGGATGTGGAGGGGGGACTTAAGAGGATTCAGCAGTGGGGGGAGGGAATTAAAAGGGGTTCAGCGATTAGAGGGGGTGTGATTTGAGAAGGAGCAGGATATGGGGGCAGAGGGATGTGGTGAGGGGGGGCCAATCCAGGGAGATATTCAAGGGGATTCCAGAGGAATCTTGGGGGTTTAGAACTGAGAGCATGTCTGGGTGGGAGAGAGAGAGCGCAGGAGGGTGAATGTCAGGGTGGAGGGAAAGACATCGAGTATGGATGGAATTTATAGCAATTTGAGAAGGGGGATTCAGAGAGGGACTTGGGGGGTGGAGCTTGCTTTAGGGTTAGAATTGGGGGCACGTCAAAGGATTCGAGGGGAGAGGTGACTCAGATTTGGAGCTGGGGAGGACTTGAGGGATTTGAGTTTGGGGGCTTAGGAGGGACTGGAGGTGGGGAGTCATAGGGCATCTTTAGGGGGTGGTTAAGGAATTGGGATGGGACCTTGGGGGATTCAGAGGGGCTTAGATGGCTTTGGCAGTGGGTTCAGAGATTTGTGGGGGGGGTGGGCTTAGAGTCAGATTGAAGGTGGGCAGACGAGACAGGGCACCGGTGAGGGAATAGAGAGGGATTCAGGGTAGGAGAAGGATAGGCTTTGAGGGATTTGGGTGGGGGAAGGGGCTGAGGGAACCACTGGGATTCACAAGGGAAGTGGGAATAGAGGGACTGGGAGGAGGGGAGTGTACATAGGGATCTAGTGAGGGGAGGGGGTGGAAAAGAGAACAGGGCAGGGAAAAAAGTCCAGGGGCGGGGGTAGTGTCCAGGGGAAAAAAAGGAGAACGATAGCGAGAGAAAGCAAAAAGAAAGCTAGAGAGCGAGAGAAAAATCGAGAGCAGATAGAGAAAGAAAGACTGAGAGGAGGCTGCAAACGGAGAAAAGCAGGGCTGGGGCGGGAAAGAGGTACAGACACAAAGTGAAGAGGTTCATACTCACCATCGCACATGTTTCTCCTCGGTTATCTCTCAAACTCCTTCCATCCCATCTCCCATGGTGGGGGAGACAGATCCTGAGCCAGGAGCTTTGTGCTGGATAAAGGGGGGTTAAAATATCAGAGCTGGAACTCCATGACTCACTCACAGAGTTTACCTGATCCTTACCAACCCACGTGTAGAGAGAGAAAACAATGCACACCCTGCCTTTTTATATCCTCACTGAGTCACACACAAACTGTCCACACCTTCCCAATCAAACCCCATCCAACCACATCTCCTACACCTCACCTGGACACACCTCCTCCAGGTATGGTCCAGTCCAACACCAGCCTGTCTCTGAGTGTGTGGGGGTGTGTGTGGGTTAGTGAGCACCAGGTAAATGGTTTATCCCAAGGCTCTCTCCCTCCTCCCCATCCCAGCTTCACATCACCAGCACTGGGGGCTGGGAGAAGACGGATTTAAAGTAACTCGCAGCTCTGCACTGCCAGAGAGGCCAGGTCTGAATGTGGATTGTACAACTTGTTCATCCAGGGCTCCATCGGCTACAGGTTTGCCCCCTTTACTGATTCCTGCAAACTTCCCTTTTCCTTCAGTTGCTTGAACCGAAACAATTTCTTGCAAAGTTATTTGTTGCCTCATTTACAAATTCCTTTGCTGATTTACAATGTAATCTGTCTGTTGTTGTCTGTCCGGGTGTCTGAATGTGTGTGTGTGTGAGTGTGTGCCCTGTGCTTAATGACTCACCACAGATCAGAGCTGCAAAAACCAGCGTTTAGATCCTTTTTATTTAAACATTACAAGCACTGGCTGGGGGAAGGGAGGGAAAGAACCAGAGTGAAGTTTCTGTCTGCTAAGCGCTGTAAATGTGTCTTTAACCAGCAGCTCTGCAGACAGACAGATACAGGATTTGAAACTCTCTGTGAGCTGGACCCAGAATGTGGCGTGAGAATTGGAACAAACCAGGTTGTCAGGATACGGAAAGCTGGAAGGGAAATATCAAGTCAAATAACTTAAATTGCAAATGCATACATTGAGAAATGAAACTTGAAGTGATCAGAGATCTGATCCAGGTGGGTTTCCTCTGCCTGTTTTATAATCATCGAGCAAAGCGATAGATAAACATTGCTGCTTTCCCGGGTGAACTCCAGCTCTGCTTCCCTGCAGCAGTATCACAGCTCAAACTGAGACCTCCTCTGTCCCACTCTGTTCATCTCACAATTACTGCTTTCTGAATGCTGAGATTCACTGCTCACAACATTGAATACAGGAGTTGTGCTAGACATTGGAATCCTGTGTATACTTCTGCTCACTCTATTATAGATTAAACTAGAAAGAGTGCAGAAAAGGTTTGCCAGGATGCTCCCGGGACTTGATGGTTTGAGATTTAAGGAGTGATTGGATGGACTGGGGCTTTTCTGGAGCGTTACAGGCTGAGGGGTTATCTCATACAGGTCTACAAAATAATGTGGGGCATTGATCACTACATAGTTAATATCTTTCCAACTGTGGGAGAGTCTAATTCTAGAGGACATTGGTTTGAGGTGAGAGAGGAGTGATGTAAAAGGGTCCAGATGGACATTTTTTATTCACACAGAGGGTGGTGAGTGTCTGGAACAAGCTGCCAGAGGGAATAGTAGAAGCGGGTACGATTCTGTCTTTTAAAAAGCGCTCAGACTGAGTAAGATGGGTATGGAGAGATATGGACCAAACGCGGGCAACTGGGACTAGCTTACTCGTTAAAAAGGGGCAGTATGGACATGTTGGGCCGAAAGACCTGCTTCCATGCTGTAAACCATTGTGACTTTATGACTATCTCATCTCCCTGATTCTCACACATACTGATTACTGGTCAGTCAGTCTCCTGTTTAAATGGATGAAGGAGATATCATTATGCTGGGTTGTACAAGGCGATTGGATGAATAACTTGTCAGAAATTATTACTGATGTATGTTTACTGAACATAACTGATTTTTAAACTGATTGATTTAAAATGATTGATAAGAAAATCTATAATTGATGTGTTATTGATTGTACAGTTAGATACAACGAGACGGTCCTGTCGCTGTATTCCAGAACCACTGAACCCTTTTGTCAACTCCCAGCAGCTGCTTGCTGTTTTTGTTTGGTTTTTAAATAAATGTTACGTTCTTATACAGTGATATCTACTTCCTGGGTTTTATATTGTCTGTAGTTAAAGACAGTATTTCTCACTTCAACTGATCCCTAATCATCATTTGGAAATTTGTAATCTATGATATGCTTCTGTGAAATACGCCTCAGTCTCTTTGTTACACCTCACGGTTTGCCCCTCTGTTCTGTCTGTGTTCTCTGTCTAGCTTGTGGTTTGCCTGCCTTGTATTTCATCGGATGATGTATAGAGAGATTCACTCTGTTAACCCACGCTGCAGCTATCCTGATGGGGTTTTATTTCAGGGGCAGTGTAAAGGAAGCTATCTTCTGACACCCACTGTCCTGCACCGGCCTCTGATGAAACAGAGCCTTTGTTGTTTAGAAGGAGCTGAAACTCGGTCAGTGACAGACTCGTTTACCAGTGAAATCCCCCAGGTTCTCCTCATTCTTCACCGCTTCTGTCTCTGGATTTGATCAGAAACAAAAGGCAGGGGTCAAGGTGTATTTACAGGGATTGGCCACTGGGTGGCGGAGTGACTCTATCACCAGAGGGCTGTACTGGGGGACTCAGGGTTCACAAGGTACTGGACAGATCATATCTGGGGGACTGTGAGCAGTTTTGGTCTCCTTATTTAAGGAAAAATATTATTTCATTAAAGGCATTACAGGGTAGATTCTCAAGGATTATCCCCGTTATGGAGGGGTTGTTTTCTGAGGAAAGGTTAAACAGGGTTGGGACTCTCCTCATTGGAATTTAGGAGAATGAGAGGGGATCTCATTGAAGCAAATCAGATTCTTAAGGGACTTGACAAGGTAAATGCTGAGCGGATCTTTCCTCTCATGGGACAGTCTCGGACTAGAGGGCACACTCTCAGAACAAAAGGTGTTAATTTAAGACACAGATCAGGAGCAATTTCTTCTCCCAGAGTCTGTGTAACTCCTTATCACAGAGAGCTGTGGGGGGGGCAGGGACTTTGTGTATATTTTTGATCAGTGAGAAAATCAAGGGTTATGGGAAAAGGGCAAGAAAGTGGACATGAGAAATGTCAGATCAGCCATGATCCTATTGAATGGGGACATCCAATCCCTTCCCTGCAGGACATCACTCAGTCACTTGGGTTCTTTATGACACTCCAGCGATTTTCACACTCACTTTTCCCTAGTGCCGACCCCACAAATTACCAGATCCATTCAGCTCAGTTTCAGAACCTGCCTCTGTGTTTTTGTGTGTTCTCTTTCACTTATTTCTTTCTTTCACACTCAGTGTCACAGAGTTTTAGAAGAGGAGGATTTGCAGTCAGGAATCTTCGAACAAACATCAGATCAGGATCTGAAGGAGCTGCCCAGTTAAAGGGAAATACATAATCATTCAGATTTTAAACATTGAAGAACAGAAACATTGTTCACAGTGGGTGAAGCTGATCTCTGTGTGGAGCAGGCTTCAGCTGATCATCTGGCCTCAGGAAGGAGCTACAAATAGAAACATCCTGGGGAGGAACCATGGCAGAGTGAGGACACTGAGGAAGGATTCACTTACTGCTCTGAGCTGGAGTCTCACTGCGCAGTCACAGTGGGCAGAGGGCCATTCACCGGCTCTGTGTGTTGGAACTCATTGTATATTTTCGCTGAATTTATTCACTGCTGTAATATTGGGAATACAACAAACCGAGATGTGATAAATGAACAGCAACTTTGTGATTTTAGTTGAAGAATGAATGGTCCAGTATTTTGGGGAGAACAACCCTGTTCTCCAGAATTATATAATCGAAATTTTACACCCTGTTATCCACCTGAAATGTGAATCAGTTTCATTCTCTGTTAATACCCACAGACCAATCTTTTTTGTTGTTTTTTTGTTAGATTTCCGGAATCCGCAGCAGTTTGCATTGCTTTATTCATTCTCTGGATATGGGCATCACTGACAAAGTCAGCATTAATTGCCCATCCTGAGAAGGTGGTTGTGAGCATCTTTTTGAAAATAATTGCCCTCTGGTCGGTTTTATTTTTGTTTGACTTTCTGAGCAACTTTGAAACGCCTGAATGGTTGTTTGGGAAATATCAGAGGCACTTAAGTGTCAACTTCATCACTCTGGAACTGTATTCACATTAAGGACAGACAGTGTAAACGTAGCTTTTTTATTCTTTTGTGGGACTTGGAGGTCATTGGCTGGTCAGCATTCGTTGCCCATCCTTAGCCAGCTTTGGAGGGCAGTTGACAGTCAATCACATTGCTGCGCCTCTGGAGTCACATGTGGGCCAGACGAGGTAAGGAGGTAGATTTAATTCCCTAAAGGAACATTAGCTAACCAGATGGGTTTTTACAACAATTAAGAATGGTCTCAGTCATCAATAGATTCTTAGTTCCAGGTTTTTTTTTTATTATTGAATTCAAATTCCACTATCTGCCGTGGCGGGATTTGAACCCAACTCCTCAGAACATTAGCTGAACATTAGGTACTTAGAAACTAGGAGTCGGAGTAAGCCATTCGAACCTGATCCGTCATTCGTCATGATCATGGATAATTTCCTATCTCCAGGCAACATTGTTTCATTCTATCCGCACCCCTTGATAGCATTAAAATCTAATCACAAATCAATTTAGTTCTTGAATATATGCAGTGACATGCATCCACAGTCATCTCTGTTAGATCATTCTGCAGCTTCACTAGCCTCTGGAGTGAAGATAACTTTCCTTCTTTCCATCTTAAATTGGCAACCCTGTGCCTTGAAACTGCACCCCTGGCTTGAGGCTTCTTAACCAGCGAAAACATCCTTCTTTCATCTAGCCTGTACAGTCCTTTATAGTTTATTTAATTACTATAAGGTGTATTTATTATTTGTGTTAGAGGTAGGCATACGTACACACTCCGATGCAGTTACTGAGAAAATGCCCTATCACCACACTCCAGTATCTGTTCAAGTATGCCGAGCGAAAATTTAGCATGGCCAATGCACCTAACCAACACGCCTTTCAGACTGTGGAAGGAAACTGGAGCATCCGAAGGAAACTCTGACACGGGGAGGATGTGCAGACTCTGGCCCAAGCTGGGAATCGAATCCGAGTCCCTGGCGCTATGAGGCCAGCAGCGTTAGCCACTGTGCCACCGTGCCACCCTCATCTTATGTTTTATATGTTTCAGTCACAATTTCATATGTTTCGATCAGATGTCCTCCCCGCCTTCTAAATTCAAGTGAATACATGAGGTGGAGATGCCAGCATTGTATTGGGGTTGGCACAGTAAGTAGTCTCACAACACCAGGATAAAGTCCAGCAGGTTTATTTGGATTCATGAGCTTTCAGAGTGCCGCTCCTTTATCAGGTGATTCAACTGAATACAGGCCCAGTCGAATCAACCTCGCCGATGAGGACAGTCCCACCAATTCCGGTACCAGTTGTACTCCCCGCAGACCCTTTCTTACTTAGCGAGATCAGAACTATATGCACTACACCCGGTTTGGTCCTATGAAGGCCCAGCATAACTGCAGTACGACTTCCCTAATTCCGAACTCAAATCTTCCTGCACAGAAAGCCTTCTTAGTTGCTTGCAGTGTATGCCTCTCAAGTTCATTAACTGGTGCACAAAGTCACACAGATCATTTGTACATCAAACTTCTTAATATATGTTGCTTTCTGCTTTACACACCAGTATATAACTGCACATTTAGTCACCTTGTGTTGCATCTGCCACGTGTTCACCCATTCATTCAACTTGTCCAGATCACAGTGAGGCCTCCCCTTCTTCCTCCACAGCTTACATTTCCACCCAGTTATGTATCGCCAACAATTTTGAACATGTTACATTTGATTTCCACATCCAGATCCCACAGTTGTTCAGCGCCAGGGACCTGGGTTCGATTCCCAGCTTCGGTCACTGTCTGTATGGAGGTTGCACGTTCTCTCGACACAAGTAGGCTTACATTCACAATGTAATGAAGTTACTGTAAAAATCATGCGTCGTCAAAGCTCATCTTCTTCTTGAATGTCTTTCAGGAGAGGAAATTTTATTTCTTAGTTCTAAGATATATAAAATTACCAGAAGAAGCAACAAGCCTGAGGTTTAGGACCGTTTTAGAATTCAACAAAAAAAAGACCAAATAATCGTGGTGAAAATAGAGTATAAGAGTAAAATTGCAGCGAATATAGAAACTAATTATAAACGTTTCGAGAAATATTTGAAGAGACAAAGACTGGTCAAGAATAATGTAGGTACCTTACAGTCAGAATCCAGGGGAACTATAATGGGGAACAAAAAAATGTTGGATGAACAGAACACAAAGTTTGACACCACCTTTACAAACGAGGACACAAATATCCTCCCAGGAATATTGGGGAAACAAGGAACTATTTGGAAGACTGCATTGTTGAAAACAAGTACTAGCAAGGAAATCATCCTGGGTAAATTAATCGGGTGAAATGCTGATAAATCACTAGCGCCTGAGAATCTACATGCCAGAATATGAACGGAGATGGCCCTGAAAATGTTGGTGGTCATCTTCTAAGCATCTATAAACTCTGGAGCAGTTCCTACAGATTGGAGAGTGATAAATGTAACCTCACTTTACACAAAGGAAGGGAGAGTAAAAATGAAGAATTACAGCCAATGCAATGCACCTTTCAAATGACTCACTAAATTTCTCTTCTCTGTCAAGTGACTCCTGTATAAGTGAGTTAATGGAGACATCATTAACTCACTTACACAGGTACTCAGGAGATGGATCTGGCTACTCGTTGATTTTGTTTTGTTTAAGACACATTGTGACTGAAAAGATGAAGCACAAAAATCTCATCAGAGGAAAATTCAGTGCCAGAAACAAACCACTTCACTCACTTAACCTTTCTCCTCGATTTCTCTCACACAACACCTAACACACTTAAACTTTCTTATTTGGAATACTTCTGCGGAAAAAAATATGTTGCTTTAATTTTCCCTCTTTTCTCTCAGTGATAATCTTCAGTCCATCTTCGCTTCAATTAATCTATTTAAACCCCAAATACGATTATTTTCTTGATTCATTAAAATGGGAATAGCGGTGAATGCTGAGACCGGCAGCAATCTGTGTGGTTGGTTTTGATGCTGTCAGAGTGAGTTCACCCTCACAGGCAGGAAGACTGTTCACGGTGATAACAGCAAACTGACGCCGGTTGTTTGATTCTCAGGTAACACAACTTCCTGTTTCATGCTGCCTGTTCCAAACCACACATCTCGCTTCTGAGCAAAAAATAAATCCATGGACCACAATCTGGTGAGAACATCTGTCAATGCGGCCTATATCTGTCCACAGAGTCAGGCAAAGTCACACAGATCACATTGCGGTGACATTTACAAAAGACCCTTGTGAGTTCAGCCTAGAGTTTCCATTCCCGGACATAAATGGATGGTCAGTGGATTCG
The DNA here is from genome assembly GCA_030264375.1 of Carcharhinus longimanus. Classification (NCBI taxonomy): domain Eukaryota; kingdom Metazoa; phylum Chordata; class Chondrichthyes; order Carcharhiniformes; family Carcharhinidae; genus Carcharhinus; species Carcharhinus longimanus. Next base: position 5,438,015 of record JASCQW010000191.1, on the reverse strand, counting down.
TCACTGAGCTCCCCCGGGTTCCGTGAGGGAAGGGCTCTTATTTTGCATTTTTTGATAATTTTCTGTCCATCTGCTATTTATTTTTTGCTCCTCAGCTTTTATCTGTCAGCACCCCGTTTTTCTTTCTCCGAACTCTCCCGGTGTCTCTCTCTATCTCCTTGCCAGTCTTTTGAACACTTTCATTAGTGTTCATAATCATGAAGTTGTGAGTGGGTTAATTGAAGAGAGAATATTTCAACTGGAAGGACGGTCAGCAACCAGTGGGCACAAATTTATTTTATCGAACAGAGAGACAGAAATATAATTGTTTACTTTTGCACAAGCGTTGTTATGAACTGGAATGAACAGCTTGAGAGTGTGATCGAATCAGATTTCACAGTAGCTTTGAAAAATAAATTAGATATACCCTCCATGGGATTAAAATTTGAAGGATTTTCGAGAATGGAACCAGTTTAATGGTTCGTCTATATCATTGTCCTAGCGTCCTTTTTGTATCTCTCCCTGTCCTTCATTAAGTCTGAATAAAATGCAATATTTATACAGCTGTCGTCTTGTGCTAATCTTATCTTCTGACAGCAAATGAGTGCGTGTGCATGCGTGTGTGTGTATGCGTGTGTGTAATTGCTAGAAACGATTCCGAAATTCAATTCTATTTACAAGCTATCACTTTGAACAAATTAGCATTGGATCGAACTTGTGAGGAAAAGCACAATTAAACTTAACATTTATTGCACTGTTCATTTTTTTCCTCCGATGAGGTTTTCATATTTAGTCGTTTCAGTCATCACATGTCCTAATTCTGTTTGTGAGAATGAGAACGCACAGATTATTTCCTGTTCCTCTGACAGATTCCTCCATTGTTACCTCAGATAACAGAAATTTGTGGAGCTCGTCACGATTGTCCCCCCTTGGGAATACCAGCTCTTAGTCAGGTGGAGTCAGTCACTCCTGCGTTCGTCATCGGGTTTCCAATCCGTGTTTGCCACACAAATCGCTGCGTCACTCGTCCTGACAAAGAAACCTGCGTTAAGGCCCGAGAAATGATTGCTTCCTTAGATCGGGTCCCAGTCTGACTCTGGGCCCAGCTGTCTCTATTAGTGATACACTGGAGCCGGTCATTCAAATTATAATGTTTTAATTCTCTATGATCGTTTTTGGAAACCGTTAGCCAATCGGTTGTGAATTAGAACCTATATCTGATTTTGTTACATTTGACATTTACCGGTTATTGTTGGATAAATTACTTTTTCTAGAATGAGGACACGCACAAAAATCGTTTACCTAAATGTTACATCATGTTCTGTCTCTCTTATTCTCTATATCCCATGCATTGGTTTACATGACTCTCCAGGCCACTGGCATCTGTTGTCCTTCTCTAATTGCCCTCACAAAGTGGTGATGAGCTGCAGTCTTGAACCACTGCAGTCCATGATCACCGGGCGATATCACTGTTTATATTACACAAGATCTGGAGATCCTTATGATCGACCTGATCCTGATTCATCGTATTACCGAGATTGTACAAACGAGAGACAGTAGTAAATATTTAGGATGGTTACCATAGAATTGGTGAAGATAACGATTACACAGAAATATTGCTCCTTCTCTGGAGAGCAGCAGATGTTTCAATCCTTTGTATCAATAGGAATAAAAAGTCTGAGAATTACAGGTGCAATTATCTCCTGTCCGCTGTATGCCCAGGTTCATTTTCGGCATCATTTCCACAAATCAATACATATTCGTGCCTTATATCAGGAATTTCAGTGAGATCATCTTCCAGTAATCTCCTCGCTATTTGACATGTGAGTTATTCATTTGTCAACTGATCTCTAAAGACAGATAAGTCAACGCTGGGAACAAAATAGTCAGTCTGAAATCATTTTACAAACAAGAGCACAAAACAGAATGGTTGCCAATAAATAATTGCAGTATTTCCTATTACTCAATTGAATACATGAACTGTTTAGGGTTTTCATACACTCACGGAAGGTGGAAATGGATTGAAGGTTATCACTGGGAAAATTGAAGGGAATTTGCTAAATGAAAGTTCATTTCATCAAATGGAGTTATTAGAAAATAGATTATTTTAAATAAATAAGCAGACAAATAATTAAGGAGGGAAATGATGTTATATTTCTTAGACATAGAGCCATGTGATGCCTATTGTGCAGAAAAAGATCATCTGCCTCATCGAGTCTGCATCCCACCCAGGCATTCCTAAGTTCATAAGATTTACAAGAAGGACTAGGTCATTTGGCCCAAATTTTCTTCTACCGTATCCCATTCTACCCTTCCTTCTACCCTATTCCCTATAGCCCCACACCTTTACCATGGCTCATCCACGTAGTCTACACATCTTTGGACACGAAGGGAGAATTTCGCATGTCCAGTCCATCTAGCATGGTGTGCTTAAATAAAAAGAGGCGTTTTGTTCAGTAATTACGGAGACAGGGCCGAATGCAACAATTATTTATACAGTACCTGCACTAATAGAATCGGGGCTGGGCTCAGTTCAGTAATTCCTGAGAGAGGGTCTATTGTCTTCGTAACTAGCGTGGTGCTTTCTAATATAAGCAGAGACATGCAGCTGTAACAAAGAAAAGATTTATTCTAATACAGGCGGAGACGACGTGCACAACAATTTCAACTGAGATAGATTCTTGTGCAATGTAAACTCATATAGTGCGATTAGGATAGAGGGACATGATCTACCGTGATATAAACAGAGATGTGGACCAGTGAAATAAAAAATGAGGCAATGCAGAGTAAAGTAATAATTGAGAGAGGATGATGTGCAAATGAAAAGCAATATGGTTCAGCGCAGTAATAAATGAGAGAACAGCAAGCGTAATAAAACTGACGCCGGGCCGAGTATAATTTTGTTTGATTCCGGACATTGTATAAGATAAACTGAGACAAAGCCTGATACAGTAATTTCAGACTAAGGCCTTAGATTGATATAAGCTTTGACGGTGCAAATGAATCAATAAAAGAAATATGAAATAAAATAATAATTACAGAGACAGGATGCCGTTCGCTTTTAACAGGGAGGTGGGCTGATGCAGGAGTGATTGAGATATTGTTGGTGTTTTTATATACGTGGCAGTTTCCAGCAATGCAATAACGGAGATAGATCCTCGTGTAATACAAACAAAACATGTTCTGGTGCAGTATCAGAAGAGAAAGGGTTAAGTGAAGTATCATGAGGGTAAAGTGGATTATCATGACATTAGCCGAGAATTAATTCCGTGCTGCTGTAACTGACAGAATGCACGGTGTTATATCAACTAAGGCTTTGTTCAGTATAATAACAACTGGGATTTTGTTGAGTACCGAATCAACACAGGATTATTGTCATATTATCAGAAATAGGATTTCGTGTCAAATAAACTGGGTCTAGTTTAGGATGGGCAAAGGCTGAGTCCATGGCAGCAATATTTGACAACACCAGGTTAAAGTCCAACCAGTTTATTTGATAGTAATCCCACAAGCTTGTGAGACTTCTTATTGTGTTTACCCCAGCCCAACGCCGGCATCTCTTCATCAGCAATATTTGAGACAATCTCAACTTTGCGTCGTGCCAAAAATCACGGTTTCACTGCCATCTACTGGACAACCTTTGCTATTGCAGATTTGTGAAATGCTGATTTTAGTTGCTGTTTCTTATTATTTCATTGGCTGTATAACCAGCTGGAGAGGCCAGCAATTATTGGTAATCGCTAATATTCTGAATTCATTGGTCTTCTAGACCATCACAGAAGGCAGGTAGCGCCAGCCACTTGGAGGCCCGGAGTTACCTATGGGCCAAACTGGGGAAGGATGGAAGGTTTCTTTTTTTACAGGGTATTAGCGAATCTGACGTGTTTTTTATAGTAGCCGCAATTAAGAAAACGCAGTGGGTAACGCATCTGATTATCGATTAGAAGATTCCAGATTCGATTCCTGGCTGATTCGATGCAAAATATTAAAAGAAGTTCACAAATCCCATGCTACTTTCGACGAAAAGGTTCTTCAATAAATTTAGAGCTATTCAGATAAATGCTGTCAAACTTCAGTCAGCTCCTCTGGAGAAATTTATGCTAGATAATTGTTTTTCAACAGAACCCGACTATTTCAAATTAAATTCCACTAAAGATTTTCATTTAATAAGTTTAAACTTTTTTTTATATCGGCGAACTTTTGCTAAATCGTTTGGAAAAACATTTTAATATGTTTAAGGTATTTTTTCAAAGTTGGAAAAGTCTAAATGAAAAAGTTCAGCATGGAAAAAGTATTTTCAAAATGCTGAAACTAATTTTCAAAAAGTTGACCAATACTTGTCAAACTCAAGGGAAGAATTTATTTAAAATGTGCTTAGTGCTAAGAAGTTCGCAACAAATTTAATAAAAGCAAATTACTGTGAATGTTGGAATCTGAATCCAAAAGAGAAAATGCTGGAAAATCTCAATAGGTCTGGTAACATCTGTAAGGAGAGAAAAGAGCTGACGTTTCAAATCCAAATGACCCTTTGTGAAAACTTTGGACACAAAACGTCAGCTCTTGTCTTTCCTTACAGATGCTGCCAGATGTACTGAGGTATGTCAGCATTTTTTCCTTCGAAACATTTTTAAGTTCCATCGTATTTTTTTCAAAAGTTGACTAATTTTAGGTCAATCCCATGAAGAAAAATATTTGAATAATTTCGTTAAGTTTCGTTTTGAAAAGTTCACAAATTAGCCAGAAGGTGGCGATGCTGGGCTTGCTCTCCAAGGGAGTGGAGGTGATTGAGGGGAGATGAAATCGAGATGGATAAGGACAGGCTTTGATCAGGTAAACAACGAAAACATGTTTCCATTAGCCGATGGCGCTTTCAGAAAATGGGGCAACACTATGGAAGGGGCCATTTTTTAAGGTTACAGGCAATGTAGGATGGAGGTGGGGGCAGATGTAAGGAACATTTTTCCACAGTGAATGCTAAGCATCTGGAACGCTTTGCCGGCGGGAGTGGTGGATGTGGTTATTTTAGGTACATAGAAATTCTGAGGTTGGAACGTTGACCTTCTGAGAAAGAAAATGGATCTATGGGAACATTCTGAGGCAATTAAATGAGCTCTTGGATTCCATTTAACCTGTAAAGACATCCACTGCTGTGGTGTTTGTTAAGAGCCTCGCTGATGTATAATGTGAGGGCATCCCAAAATGCGGAATGTTCAAGTGGAACACCAACACTTAATGGTAGAAAGTTTCAATTTGACATAGAAACAGAAAAACTACAGCACAATGCAGGCCCTTCAGCCCACAAAGTTGTGCCGAAAATGTCCCTACCTTAGAGATTACTAGGCTTACCTATAACCCTCTATCTTACTAAATTTCATGTACTTATCTAAAAGTGTCTTTTAAGACACTTAAATCCACATTTAGGATATCCAATTTTATCAGCCTTAAAACTAGGCCCTGTTTTTATATTACAATTAGTTGGACCTCATCTGAAATCTTGTGTACAGTTCGGGGCACCATATTATAGGAAGAATGTGAACGTATTGGCAAGAGTGCATTTGAAGTTTACAAGAATGGCTCCAGGGATGACAAACTTCAGCTATGAGGTTGGGACTATTCAAGAGAAGAAGGCTAAGAGGAGATTTGATAAAGATAGTCAAAATGCCATAATGAAATCCATATAGACAGCATCCACTGCAGTATCCTTACCATCTTTCTTGTTACCCCCTCAAAAAAATCTATTTAGTGAGACACAATCTTTGCCTTATAAGCCCATGCTGACTATCCCTGATCAATTCACTCCTAAGTAACACCTTGTTGTGTCTCAGAATTGCTTCCAGTCAGAGTTGTTTATAATAATTTGCTCACCACTGATTTCAGACTTACTGGCCTGTAGTTTCCTGGCCTATCTCTCTCACCCTTTTTAAATAATGGTACAATGTTCGCAGACCTCCAATCCTCTGGGACTGAGCCGCTATCTAGTGAGAATTGGAAAATGATCCTCAGAGCATCTACTATTCCTTCTGACTTCCTTCAACAGCCTGGGAAGCAATCTTTCTGATTTATCCATCTTCAAGGACGCCAGTTTCTCCAGCACTTCCCTTGCTATGTATTTTGTATCTAATATTTCGCACTCTGCATTTAACTAGAATGAAGAAACAACATGCTCATTGAGAATGTGGACATGGTTATCAATCAACCTACAAGTTACCATGTACATCTCTACCTTTTCCTTAGTTATTCTCTTGTTCTTAATGTGCTGTTCAACACCTTAGGATTTTATGGGCCAATATTTTTCATATTCTCACTTTGCTTTCCTGATTTCCATTTTTACTTAACCCCTGTACTTTCTATACTCTAGGCTTTCTACAGTATTAA
>JASCQW010000191.1:5381607-5394253 GCA_030264375.1 Carcharhinus longimanus | reverse complement strand
TAAGAGATCCGTGGATAGGTTTATGGATGGAAAGGGATTGGTTTAGGTTAGAAGGTCATTGCTTTTTAATTGGTCGGTGCAACTTCGTGGGCCGAAGGGCCTGTTCTGCGCTGTAATGTTCTATGTTCTATGTTCTATGATCAGTCAGAAGCCAGCAGCTATGTTCTGTACTGACACGAATATCCAGGGAAACTGGATTATGCCTTAGTCTCTGGGTATTTCACTCAAGGAGGTTTGAGAATTCATTGAAAAAAAAATTATACTCGATCAAAACATAAACAGCAGCTGGGTAGCATCTGCACAAAATTGTTTTTCACACTAAATGTGAATAATATAAAAAGAATCATTTCCCTGGAGCCTGACATTATGTATAAATGTTACAATATTTATTGTCATACCATGCATGCACAAAGCCTCCGATAAAAATGCATGTACCTCCAAAAGGGCTGGTGTTTGCCATTTACTATCCAGTCATTGCAGCTATTGGAGTTCCAGGTACAGTTTTGTTATTATCATGTACTGTCTTTGTTCAGCTTGTAACGTTTTTTTTCAGTTTTATCACTTGCACATCCCCAACACATGGCATTCACTTCTATCATTTAGAGTGATGAATTTTCCCCTAAAATATATAGATTCTTCGGGTCAACTGATATTTTGTTCTCTTTCACAGGATAATTTTATAAATTTTAAGAGCTTTATTCTGGCACAATTTTCTGAATGAATTGTGAACGTTGTCGTTTTAGGCAGTGCCATTTCACTCAAGTAACAGAAAAAGGTATTGACATGATAATGTCTCTCATTCAACTGTGTTCTGCCTGTCTATGACCTGTGCCGTACTTTGGATCCCCCACCCTCCTCCCATCAAACTTGCCATTTATCACTGCAAAATCAATTTAGAAATGCAGTTATATTTTCGTAGCAATGCAATTGTAGATGGATCCTTGAAAGTTATTATGTTGTACATGTAGTTCAATTACGACATTGACACACTAACTGTTGCGAATTTTCAGTCGGAAACCACAGCATCACTCTATTTCTGCAGAATTACTGGCGCTGCTATTGGAAGTTACAGCCATTCCATTGCAAACGTGTAACTTTTTATTATTAGTATCGTTGATGTTCCAGAATTATCGCATTGTCACCTCCCTGTACATGTAAATATGTTATTGTCTTCTCCCTGTTCCTGTATTGTTATCCAGAAATTCTAGATTTCTTTCATGTTGTTGATATTGAGAGAAACTGATTGATTCATACGAACAATTGCTATCTGAATATCATGAAAGATTTTATTGACACACCTTCGGTATCAACGGGTTTTTGACAATATAGGAGGATTGCAATGGCAGCACTTTGGTGAATGATTGGTACACACCAATAATAAGCAATGCACACTATTTTGTCTCCAGTCTCAATCCTCGACACTCATTGCACAAGCCATCATTTCTCTCGATTCTTTTCTGATTACTTTGACCATGTTGACGGAGGCAGGGTAACTGTTGGTATATTTTGGATGGAATATAAGTGATTCTGGAAATGCTTTCATGCCTGTTTCAGAAATTTCAGAAGAGAGGTTCAAAGGACCCAGTACTGCTTGCGAGTTCTTAATCTTCAAATATCCACTTCACTCAGATTTGTATATTTTAACCCCTGCAATTAGAGCAGTACTCTTTCCAAGTGTGTCCTTTGCATCTGTCAGTTACAGAGATTCATTATACACCAGCAATTACACTTCATTTTCAGGTTTGGAGCCCCTTTCAGTATTTCCTCTGTAAATTCAGAGAAAAGCCGATTAGTCCCCTCTTCGTTGATTGAAGATTTAGAGTTGGGTTTAATGCAGACATTTCCAACAGTGAATATTTTAAGAATAATTCGCCAGGTGGGGCAACTATCGAAACTGAGCGAGATGGAAACTTTCCAGTTGAATATTGAAATGAATGCTTTTTTATAATTTCATATTCAATGTGTTCTGTTGGAAATTGCTGACTATTCCTGAAGGTGCATTTATGGGTTTTCAATATGTTCTTATCTTTCATTATATTGTATTGCATCATGATGCAATTCCATGTCAAAGACCCATCTTATTTATAATTCTTGTGATCATGTGAATGGAAACCTGAACAAGGGATAGTTCGCAATGTAGAATCAAGTCAAAAGATTTTCAGTTTCATGCACAATCTTGTATCATTTTGATGTGAGTTGAGAAAGTAACATCTTGTCTCTCGTGTCGCCGTGCACATATTCTCCTGCCTTCTCTATTTTACAGCTAACTTGGCAGTCGCTGTAATCCTATGCCGAAGAAGCTGTGGTCTCTCCAGATGTATAATTTACTATGTGGTGTCCATGGCAGTGACAGATCTCTTGGTCATTATTACCAGCGTTATATTAAACCGGATTGCTGGGATTTATTTCCCTGGCAGTTTTCTGTCAGTCACCCCAATCTGCAGTCTACATGTTGTGATAACCTATGCAAGCATTGATAGTTCTGCCTGGTTAACGGTTGCTTTCACCTTTGATCGATTCGTGGCCATTTGCTGCCAGAAGCTGAAAATCAAATACTGCAGGGAGAAAACAGCGGCGTGGGTCATAGTGACCGTCTGCACACTAAGCACTCTGAAAACATCCTTCCTGTATTTTATTTTTGAACCGTTATATATAATTAACAACATACCTTGGTTCTGTGTTATAAAACAAATATTTTACACATCCCTCGCATGGAACGCCTACGATTTGTTTCGAACAGTTTCAATGCCCTGTATCCCATTCATTCTGATTTTACTGTTCAATGCTCTGACTATCAGACACATTCTCGCAGCCAATCGGACCCGCACCAGGCTCCGGGCACAGAGTAATGGAGAAAAACAGAGAGACCCAGAGATGGAGAAACGGAGAAAGTCCATTATTTTACTCTTTGCCATCTCGGGCAGTTTCATTCTCTCATATGCGTTATTTTTTGTGACGATTCTCTATGTCCAAATTGCAAAGGTCCCTTATTTCTCAGATCCTGATACTAGTGAATGGTCATTTATCTTGGAGGAAAGCGGATATGTGCTTCAGTTTCTGAGTTCTTGCGTCAACCCGTTTATTTATGCAGGGACTCAGAGGAATTTCAGGACTGAGTTAAAGAATGGAGTGAATTATCTGCTGAGATTATTTGTTAATGTGTTTAAGATTTGAAAATATGAGATAGAAAACGAAAGTTTCATTAAACTCCAACAATTCCTGCATTTCTCAATGCCACACAAGGTCATCCTTCAAATATGTTCCTGTTTATGTACACCTAAACTAATGTGTGAATAAAGAAATGTATAAGGAAAACAGAACCAACGTAAAAAAAAAAATCGGTATTGAAATCTTGAGAACCCATGGGTTTCCCATGTCTCCAACTCAGTGGTGGACCAGTGATGAAGGTTCGACCCGCTTACCTCCACGGTTGCGGTTTGTTTCACAGTCAGTTGATACGGATCAATTCATTGTTCACCACACAGAGAACAGGTGAATAGTTTTGCCCCAGTGTGAGTTGGCATAACATAAAGGTTCATGGTGGGAGATATAGGTGTAATGTCCGAGGTAGATTCTTCACTCAGAGTAGTTGGGGTGTGGAATACACTGTCTGCTGTGATAGTGGAGTCGGACACTCTAAGAACTTTCAAGCGGTTATTTGATAGGCACATGGAGCACTCCAGAATGATAGGGAGTGGGATAGCATGACCTTGGGTTTGGAGAATGCTCGACACAACATTAAGGGCCAAAGGGCCTGTAATGTTCTGTAATGTTCTGTTTTCCTATGTGAGCTCGCTGGTGTTTCAGCATATAGGATGAATCAGTGAATCCCTACAGTGATCACAGAAGGGCCTGGATGACCCTTTGTCAGAGCTGAAGACAAAGACATTTGGACGAGATTGATACTGTAACGGTGAGGGATACATGTGTGTGGTGGGTGGCAAAGGTGTTACATATAAATACAAAAATAGGTGGAATTTCAATGGTAGTGAGCATGGCTAAGAAAGGTGTTGTTGGTTGTCCATTAGGAGATCAGAATGTGTAAATGGCAAGATAAATGAAGTGTAAGAGAAGGCCCGAGTGGGGTGGAGGGAGTGGGGGGAAACAAGATAGAAAGTGAGATTTTAAATAAACAATGTATAATGGAAATTATGAAGATATATAATAGTAAAAAAAGAGTAAATACCATATATGAAATGAAACAGAATAACAAGAAATGGGGTAAAGATGGAGGAAAAGAGATGCTCTGAAGTTGTTGAGCTCATTGTTCAGCCCGGAACGCAGTAAGTACCAAATCGGGAGATCAGGCAATGTCCCTCCAGTTTGCATTGGAGTACCTCCTGATACCATTGCTTATTGTCCCTTCCATCACATTACTGATGATCAAGTGTAGACTGGTGGTTATTGGCGGTGTTGGATTTGCACTGATTTTTGTGAACTGGGCAATCTTGGGCAAATTGTACCATTGGCAGTTAGATACCAGTGTTGTGGCTGAGGAACAGGTTAGCAAAGGTTGCAGCAAGTTCTGAGATTCATTTCTTCAGCACCATTGCCAGAATATTTTTCAGGGCTGTAGCATTTGTTCTTTCCAATGCCTCCAAGTTTGTTTTTTTTTGAAAACCTAAGGAATGGTGAGCTGTATCTGTTCCGTTCATTGACTACCCCACTCTGCCTCTATATTCATCTCCTTCTCTTTGGACATCTGCCTTGGCCTTTCCCTCTTTCAGTCTAACTATCCATTTCCCCTCTTCTGTCTTTGTTCCTTCTATTCTCCCTGTCTGGGTGGAATAAAGTTTCATTGAATTGATTCCTGAAATGAGGTGGTTGTTGAGCTGGGGATCTATCTTGATTTTAAATGGTGGAGGAGACTCAATGGGACCTGTGATCTAATTCAACTCCCATGATCCTGTTCAAAGCCAAGACCAGCTCTGATTGCAATGACCCCTGCTGCTGTCGTTGATGGGGAGAATAAGTTTGGGATAGCGATATTTTGTGGAGGAGTGGGATCAAATCCCCACCCCCCACTGTCAGATTTTCACTTAAATTACTTTAAAAGTTATGAGTACATTTGGTTAACATGTGATTACTAGAATTGAATGCAATAGAATGTATCATCATTAATTTTGATTGGAAGAACCAGCAGAAACCATGCAAAACGAGTAACTGATGGGCTTGAAACGAGTTTTGATGTTCCACCAGTTAGCCGGATCTGCATGCATGAATCACCGTGTTTCTGTAGTGTAGTGATTAACACATTGGCCTCAGGAGGAAGGTCCCCGATTCGAAAACCTGATAGAAACATTCCCAAATAATTCTGATTTCAGATTTGTTCTCGTTTCGCACCAAAGATTAATTGAGCTGATGAGTTATTATTTGGCATTTAAGACGGGGATCACACAGTGAAGAATATTAAAGGAAGGTCTGTGATAGCGAGCAAGACAGGATGGATTATCTGACACAGTCAATGATGGACAAGAACGGCGTTGATTGCTTCCCATTAACTTTAAACATTGCTGCTTTCCCGGTTGAACTCCAGCTCTGCTTTCCTCCAGCAGTATCACAGCTCAAACTGAGACTTCCTCTATCCCGTTTTGTTAATCTCACAATTACTGCTTTCTGAATGAAGTCAAATAGTTTAGTGTTTAATAGAGTGAGAAGTTTTCTTGACAATTAGCCCGAGAGCTTTTTCCAGAAATGAGTGATATTTCTGTCAGTGCACACGATTAAATCTGACCCATTATCACCCAGATCACCATCAACATCATCAGAGCTTTACATCCTATCACTGCCTTTCATTATCTGTGTTTGTTCTCAGCCTGTTGCCTCTGTGACATTTCCAGTTCAGAAGCAAAACTACAAATTCTCACTCCACTGATGCTGACAGAATTGCTTTCGACCAGGAAGCAATTCAGGATTGCTTATCAAAAATATTATTTGCAACCTCACTGTGCTAGGGACCTGTGGGACATTTGCACGTTTTCCCCGTTTCTGTGTGGGTTTCCTCCGGTTTTCTTCCCCAGTCTGAAAGATGTGCTATGTTAGGGGGCATTGGGCCGTGCTTAAATTCCCCCTCAGTGTTACCCGAACAGGAATGTGGAGACTAGGGCAATTCTCACAGTAACTTCATTGCAGTGTTAATGTGAGCTGACTTATTAGTGACACTAATAAATAAAACATTATTTGTTAATATATCGAAACCAGTCTGCGAACCTGCAAGGACTGAACACGAATCACTAACGCACCAAGATGGTAGGGCGTTTAGGAAAATTACAAAACATCGAAATCTAGGGGTACAAGGTCAGAGCTCATTGAAAGTGGAGTTACAGGTGGACATGATGGTGAAGAAGGCATTCCACATGCTTAGTTTCATTGGTGAGAACATTGAATGCAGGAGTTGTACTAGACATTGGAATACTGCGTACAGTCCCGGTCACTCTATTATAAAAAGGATATTATTAAACAAGAAAGAGTGCAGAAAAGATTTACGAATGTGCTCACGGGACCTGATGGTTTGAGTTATAAGGAGTGCTTGGATAGACTGTTTTATTTCTGGAGTGCAGGAGGCAGGGTGGCTATCTTATAGAGGTCTACAAAATAATATGGGGCATAGTTCAGTTTAGACAGTGCATATCTTTTCCCAACTGCATTGGTGTCCAAATCTAGAGGGCATAGGTTTAACGTAAGTAGGGAAAGATATAAAAGAGTCCAGAGGCACTTTTTTTTTCACACAAAGGGTCGTGAATGTCTGGAACAAGCTGCCAGAGCTAGTGGTACAGGCGGGTATAATTTTGTCTTTAACCAAAAACGCTAGCTATCGAGGAATATGGGCTAAACGCGGGCAATAGGTACCATTTTAGTAGTTTGAAAAGGGCGGCATAGATATTTCGGGCCGAATGGCCTGCTTCCATGCTGTAAAACTCTTTGACTGAATGACTCTGTTTCATCTTCCTGATTCTCCCAGATACTGATTATAGATGAGTGAGGCTCCGATTTAAATGGATGAAGGAGATATCATTATGCTGGGTTGTAAAATGCGATTGGCTGAGTAACTTGTCAGGAATTATGATTGCTGTATGTTTACTGAACTTAACTGATTTTTAAACTAACATGAGGCGGAAATGATCGATAAGAAAATCTATAATTGATCTGTTATTGATTGTACACGTTAGATTCATTGGAAAGTCCTGCGCTCTGTTCCAGAGCCACTTAACCCTTTCTGTCATCTCCCAGAAGCTGCTTGTTGTGTTTTTGTTTTAAATAAATATTACGTATTTATAGAGAGATATCTGCCTCGTGAGTTTTATATTCTCTGTAGTTAAGACAGTATTGGTCACCTCAAATTATCCCATAACACTAGCCATAATTTGGAAATGTGTAATTTATTATGTTCTTATGTGAAATACGCCTCAATCTCTTGGTTTCACCTGATGGTTTGCACCTCTGTTCTGCCTGTGTTCTCTATCTAGCTTGTGGTATGCCTGGCTTGTAAGTATTGCATCAGACAATGTATAGAGAAACTCACTCTGTTAACCCACGCTGTTGCGACTCTGATAGTGTTTTTAAGGGGCAGGGAAAGGAAACTATTTCCTCCCAAACACGAACCCCCATTGGTCGCGGATGAAGCAGAACCTTTGCTGTTTAGAATTACCTGAAACTCGGTCAGTGACAGATCAGTTTATGAGTGAAATCATCGATGTCTCCGCATTCTTCACTCATTCTGTCTCTGGATTTTATCTTAAAAAGGCAGAGATGAAGGTATATTTACACGGATTGGCCACGGGGTGGCGCAGTGAATCTTTCACTGAGCGGCCTTGAGTTCAGCCACACCCCAGACATGACTGGGGGAACATTCCTGTCTGGGAAAAGGGGGAAACCCTATAATAGGGAAAATGGGGCGGAGGTGATGGGTTCGGAGAACAGAATGAAGCCAAGCCAGAGATGGTTAAAGTTTAATTCAATATTTATTTCAAAAATTCAGAGAATATTTTACAGCAAAATTATTTTTTTAAGACACGAAAGTGAACACAGCGATCGAGCTTCACATTGAGAACAGAACACATGCACAGAGAATCCGTCAATATTTGTACATCTGTTCCATACACCAGAAAGGGAAAACAGGACATTAATAGAATGAGGAATTAACAAATGTGAATAAGGAATTAGAAATGTTTCTTATTTATATATGAAATTTAAACTACGGGAAAACTATTAATCACAATTAAATTTATAAGAAAAATGTGACGTATATTTCACACTGAAAATTGAAATAAGGTCTATGATTGCTTCAGTTTCAGATTCAGAATGATAAACTGTAAGAATTTTACTGATAGAGTCACCAAGAGGAGATATTGTACATGAGCCACACAGAGATCTTGATAATCAGCTGAGGGAAATCTGCAGCGTCCAAAATTCAACCCATCATTTGATCTGTAAAATAAAGATACAATAATGAAGCAGATGTTTATGATGTGGGACATTAATGTTAGAGTTTTTAATCAGTGAAACATTGAGAGATTTTTCAAATCCATTCTGCCAGTTTGAAATGTGAGTGAATTGAATCATCTCACCTTCATCAGAGTGACGGCAGTGCTGTAGAAAATGCTCAGGAAGAACAGGACGATGAATGTGGAAGCGGTTGTCCAGATGTTGCTGTTATCATCCTCATTGTCTTCAATCCAGATGCGGTCGGTGAGGTCTAGGGGCGGAGACCAGAAATTGAAATTAGATTACTTTATTTATCCAGGGATTTTTTTTTCTTTTCCCTGTTCTCCGTCATAAACTGTTAATGTATTCTCTGTATATTTTTCAATGTCTATCTACTCTTACATTCAGGACACTCAATCACCGATCTCCGTAACTATGTTCACACTTGATCGTTATGTACATTCCTTGGACAGTCCATGCCAGAAAGCACTGAAGATGTTTTCTTGAGTATCAGTTCATTTTTGATCAATTTGGCACTATCCCTCATTGAAGAATATTATGACTGATATGGAGGAACGTTCACTGATCAATGACTGTTTCCAAAGATGATGACTGACATGTAAACTGTGAATGTTGCTGTTTAAGAGCCGGGATGTAATTTCTGATCTCTTATTTATGGTTGAAATTGTAAGTAGACCACGAGCTTAATTTAGTTTTTCCACGTGTTTTTGGTGCAATGTACATTGGGCGAGTTGTCGGTAGATATGTCCATTAAAATTCATGTTTAAATTTTACTTTCATCATTTACCTTATTTAAGATTTTTCATTTGTGTGCGTGTGCATGATCATCTCGTGCTCTGCATTAATCTTTGGCTCTGAGTTAATATATGTACAAGAGCGTTAATGTACGCATTCATTTGCCTGTATTTGTTGATTTGTGTAGTTGTGTGTCTGCATCTGAGTATATATTTTATTTTTCTGGTATTGTGTGCGTATGACTCTATTATTGTGTTATGTCCATGTATAATTATTAATGCCAATCTTAATCGGTGCACATGTGCCTCTATCTATTACTATGTCTTAATTTCTGTCATTCTAGTAATGTTTGTTTCCCTTTCTGTGTGCGTCTGTTTTCCCATTTGTCTGTGTGTACCTGTTAACATGTATGTATGTATATACGTGTTGATAGTTCTTCATAACGATATCTTGATTCGTGTTTGCGTTTCGATATGTAGTAATGTGTGCTATGGTATTCTGTTCTGTATGAGCATGTTAATGTTTGTGTCCACATGTTTGCGTGCAAATGTTTTGCTGTCCATTCATCTATATGCAGCCTGCTTATTTGTTTATATGCATTTCCATATATATCTGTTAATGTGCATAACATTGTCTGTGTCTTTATGTATATTCCTGTCAAGGTGAATGTGTGCTAATATATATACTTATTTGAGTATATGTATGTGTTTGTGCATTTATGTGGGTCTACATGCACGTGTATCTATCTGTCGATGCATGTATGTGTTTGTGTCTGGGTCTGTGTACCGATACACAGAAGTGTATGAACTTGTGTGTTTTATGTGTATTTGTGTGAGTGCTTTTGTATATATTTGATTGTGTGCGTATGTTGTTGTTTTAGTGCCTGTTTGTACAAGTTTGAGACGACACATTCGTGTGTGTGTGTACGGCTACACCTGTATTTCTAATTGTGACAGTTTTGTGTTGTATTGTCAGTGTGTATATGTTTTAACTGTTGCTTCAAGTTTCACCGGCAATTGTTAACTGAACGTGATCCAAACAATCCGAATAATGGAGCACATTTTCAGGCTTTGCTGTTTAAATGTCTTTTATGTGAGTGGCACGGTGATATCAGGAGACTGAATGAAATAATTCATTGATGCATCTCAGAATCATCAGGGACAGAACAGTGAAAACTGGGGAGGATTCTATTACTTGTTTAAATTTGTATTATGGGAAATCAATGCCAGCACATGATTAACAGGAACAAGCGTGTTGAAACATTTTTGAATTATGTTGCATAAATATATATGCATATATTAGTTTATGTGTATTATATACTTCAATGATACTTTGATAATGAGAATGATACTTCAAAATCTGGAGCAAAAAAAAACGGAAGCTAATTTATACTGATGACAACTGACTCCTAATTAGAGAGCCGTTCCCTTCCAAACACGCTAGGGAGAGGGAGGGCAGTGAGCTCATAGTTTCCCTCTCTCTACCCTGTGATGCAATGCCCCTGATGGTTCTAACCACTGAGGGGGTGGAGATGCAGTGGACTAAATAATGACATTCCTCCTCTTTTCATTGAGGAAGTTGTGGTATATGGGTTAGTTATTGATCCTCCCCTCTCTTTGTTGGGTGAGTAGGAATCCAGGATGTTAACAATTTCACTCTCCCTCAATCTGATGGGGGATTATTTCTCTATGTTTATGTGTGACCCTCACTTCTGTTCAGTGGGTGTGATGCAGCAGTTTAAAGCTGACATGAAAGGGTAAAGGCATGGACAATGAGAGAAGCAGGAACACCGAGATCTAAATATTGAGAATGTTTGACGCAAATGTTGAAATTGTCGGATTTTTCCTCAGGCAGGAAAGTCGGTGAAGACGTTTTGGAGAATATTGTCATAAATGTGCTCTACTCTGTCTCTAAGAAAGGGTGGATCTGAGCAGGGTGCATTGGTTCAACAAGACTTGGGTCTGAGGCCTGAAAATATCTGACTCAAACCAAAAATATCTATTGGACGTAAAACGGGAAAAAAAGCAATCAATAAAGCAATTGGGTATTTCATTTATCGTTAGAGGAAAATGATTTTATTCTTTTTATTGTAGTTTTTAATGTAACCGAGTGATTCTCATTGACATGAATTAACCGTGTCCATCAGTGCAAGGGAAATGTTCACAAAACTGGGTTTACCGCTGGATTTGTCAACTGTTCTGTTGATGATCTTCAAGGGGATGGCTTCATGTCCCACCACACAGGAGTAAGAAGCGCCGCTGGACCATTCCTCTGCTGCAATGGATAACAGGCTGTACATGAAGAAGGAGCTATTGCCGTTCTCCGCCACCACCTCGGTGTTCCTGTAGTTCCCGGGATTCACCGGCTTGTCGTTGACGGTCCACTTGACGAAGATCTCTCGGGGGGAGAAACCTCTCACTAAGCAGCTGAGGGAGACGAAACTCTGAGCGGAGACTTCTTCTGCCGAGGGCAGGAGGACAGAGACGACCGGTTCCCGCGGATTTGGATCTGCAGAAAACGTACAATCAATGTCAATAAACTGGAGAATTCTGGAGACAATGAAACCGCTGGTGAGATATCAGGAAAGTGTGCTTCGATTTTGATTTTAAATGTTTCCATTTTTGACTTCCCGCTTGGAGGAGAGGTGAACACAATTGTTTTCTCAAATAACTCAGGGGGGCGGACGGGAAAGTTTCAGAAAGTTTACAGCACAGAATCAGGCCATTCGGCTCAACTGATCTACTTTTCTTTTCTGGTTTTTATTTTTGATGCTCCACATCAGGCTCCTCCCTTCTTTTTTGATCTAAACCCAATAACATCGCCTTCAGTTCACTTTTCACTCATCAACACATCAAACTCCCCATAAACATATCAATCGGCCCAGAGTCATTCAGTTCAGGGGAGACCATTAATACGCTGAGTATTAAATATTGACTTGTACAATTCCACTGGAGATAGACACAGTGATGCATTTATATAGAAGCATAGAAACACAGAACAGTACAGCACAGTAGAGGCCCTTCGACCCACAAATGTTGTGCCGAGTTATGTCCAAACTCAAGATCAAGCTATTCCACTCCCTATCATTCTGGAGTGTTCCATATGCTGATCCAATAACCGCTTGAAAGTTCCTGAAGTGTCTGACTCCACTACCACAGCAGGCAGTGTATCCCACAACCCAACCACTCTCTGATTGAATAACCTACCTCAGGCATCCCTCCTATATCTCCCACCATGAACCTCAACGTTATACCCCCTAGTAACAGCTACATCCACCCGATGAAATAGTCTCTGCACGTCCACTCTATCTATCCCCCTCATCATCTTATAAACCTCTATTAAGTCGCCTCTCATCCCCCTCCACTCTAAAGAGAAAAGCCCCAGCTCCCTCAACCTTTCCTCATACGACCTACCCTCCAAACCAGGCAGCATCCTGGTAAATCTCCTCTGCACTCTCTCCAATGCT
>JASCQW010000191.1:5365449-5381507 GCA_030264375.1 Carcharhinus longimanus | reverse complement strand
ACCTCACTGTTTACAATGAAATGTTCATGACAGCAAAACCAGATAAACCGTCACTTGTTGATCAGTTTCAACTCAAATTATTTTAAGAATAGTAACGGTTGGTTCAAAATGAATAGAAACTTTATGAACATTCATAACACCAGTTGCATTTAATTAAAAGAAAATGATACATTCCATTTCAGAATTAGTTCTAAAAGTTCTGAAGTCACAATTAAGAAAACATCTGTGAACAGGCTGATATTCCACTGAATGTTAATTTGATTGCGGATTTAATCTGTTTAAACTAGACAAATTCAATTTTAAAAAAAAAGATCTGATGTCTCAATATTCCTTTCACAAATAGTGATCACACTCACACGACAGAAGTATAAAAAAATCAGATATGGTTATCACTAAGAGATACAATTATTTTTGCTGCCTTGCAGGCGACAGGGAAACGGGTTCGATTTCAACCCTGGGTGAATGTGAGTGGTTTTCGCATTCTACCCATGTCCATGTGAGTTCCCTCCGAGTGCTCCAGTTTCCTTCCACAGTCCCAACATGTGCCGATTAGGTGGATCGGCCATGATAAGTTGCCCCGAAGCGTTCAATGATGTGCAACGTAGAAACACGGAATCCCTACAGTGCAGAAGGAGACCGTTCTGTTCATCAAGTCTGCACCAGCTATCCAGCAGAGCATGCCTCACAAGGTGGAATGTCTATGCTAAATTTTCTGTTAGTGTTCAACGATGCGTAGATTCGGGGGATTAGCCTGTGAATATGTGTCGCTCTCGGGATAGGGTGAAGGCTGGGCCCAGGTAGGATGCTCCACTGGAGAGCCGCTGCAGATTTTTTGGACAGAATGGCCTCCATTTGAACTGTAGGGATTCTATGATTTGATGCTGCTATGATCAGGCAGAAGAATGAATACATCCACAATAATCTCAGCACTTCCAGAAAATTACAACTTTCATTTTGGTGGAACTTGCATTTATGGAACATTTTACCCGACCTCATGTCCCAACGTTCTTACAGCTCACTAATGTACGTTTGCTGAATTTAGTCACCGCTATAATGTTGGAAATACAGCAGGTAATGTACGTATAACATGCTCGAACAAACCGAGATATGATAAATGACCATCACTTTGAGATTTTATTTGAAAAATGAGGATTAGTGTCGGATATTGGGTATAACAGCCATGCTCTTTGTGGTTATATCAAGAGATTTTGCATCCTGGCATCGACCTTAAATGTGAATCTGCTTCTCTGTCTGCTGATGCCCATTGAGCTGCTGAGTAGCGTTTTTATTGTTTAGATTTCTGGAACCTGCAGCAATTTGCGCTGTTTTCATTGATCCTCTGGATGTGAGCATCACCGAAAAAGCCAACGTTAATTGTCCCTGCTGAAAAGGCGGATGTGAACCACCTTGGTGAAACTTGCCCTCGAGGTGATTTTATTGTTTGACTCTCCGTAAAAGCTTTGATACAAGTGGGTGGCTTGCTCGGCAATTTCAGTGGTGGTGAAGGGTCATTTTCCTCACAGTGGAGTCTGTCTGAGACAGATAGAGTAAAGACAGGAATCTTCGGTTCTCGTGTTATTTCCAAAGAACGGTGTTGTTTGAAGTATAATAGTAAATTACTGTGTATTCTGGAATTGAAACCAAAATTCAATTCAGGCCTGAAAATCTCAGCAGGCCTGGTAATATCTGTAAGGAGAGAAAAGAGCTGACGTGTCGAGTCCAGATGACCTTTTGACAAAGCGTTGATGAAGGGTCATTGGACTCGAAAAGTCAGCTCTTCTCTCTCCTTACAGATGCTGTCAGACTTGCTGAGATTATCCCGCGTTTTATTTTGGCTTTTTTTTACGTGTCTTTGGGCGGAGTGAATTGATTCTGAATCCCTGGGACGAATGAATTGTAGGTTGATCCAAGACTGTTGTACTGAAGAAGACACTATAAACATTGCCCAGGGACCTGTGGGACCCAGGCCAAGCTTTTCTTGAAAGCTTGGGATGAAACTTGTAGCGTTCTCTTGTTCGAAAGAGATTGAAGAACATAATAAATGTATATCACCTTGCACTGTAAATGGACACTAAAGGGCAACTGAGCATGGCCACCCCAAGCAACCTGTACATCTTTGGACTGTAGAGGGAAAGCGGTAAACCTGGAGGAAACGCACGCACACATGGGGTGATTTTTCAAACACCATACCGAAATGGAACCTGTGTCCGTAACAGTGTGTGGTTCCAGTGCTAATCACTGTGTAAATAATTCTTACTGACTTGAAAAACGATATGAGTAACATATTCAGTATTTACTTGCACATTCTATGTCTCAGTCAATACCTAAATGTAATGAACTGCCCAGGACGCCCTTGAATGTGATGTACAGCTGACCATTCCGCTGCCAGTGCAATGCATCTTTCAAATGACTCACTGAACTTCTCTCCTATCTTTCTGTGCCTCAGACTGCACCTAAATCAGATAAATTTTATTCTCTCCCTCAGTCTCCATTAACTCACTTACACGGGTACCCAGGAAACGGATCTGGCTACTCGTTGAAAAAAAAAGTTTATTTACTTTTTTGGTTACGACATCTTTTGACTAAAAAGGTGAAGCACAAATGTCTCAACAGTGGAAAATTCAGTGTTGGAAACAAACCAGCTCATTCGCTTAAACCCCTCTCCTCAACTCTGTTACACAGCACTGAACACACTTAAACTTCCTACTTTAAAACACCTCGGCGGGAAAGAAATGTTGCTTTAATGTTTCCTCTCAGTGATAATCTTTAGTCCATTTCCCTTCAATTAATCTGTTTAAACCTCCTAATATGATAATTTTCTGGATTCATTAAAATGGGAATGGAGGTGAATGTAATGCTGAGACCGGCAGCAATCTGTGTGACTGTTCTTGATGCTTTCAGAGTGAGTTCACCCTCACAGGCAGGAAGACTGTTCACGGTGATAACACCAAACTGGCCCCGGTTGTGTCATTCTCAGGTAACACAACTTCCTGCTTCTTGCTGCCGGTTCCAAACCGCACATCTCACTTCTGAGCAGAAAATAAATCCAGAGACCACAATCTGGTGAGAACATCTGTCAGTGCGGCTTATATCTGCCCACAGAGTCAGGGCAGAGCCACACAGATCACATTGTGGTGACATTTACAAATGATTCTATTGCGATCTGTTCAGAGTTTCCATTCCCGGACATTATCGGAATGGTCAGTGGATCAGTCACTGAACTCCCCTGGATTCCGTGAAGGAAGGGAATGATACCTGTCATCTTTCCTTGTTTGATCATTTTCTGTCCATCTGTTACTTATTTTTGTTCCTCAGCTTTTATCTGGCAGCACCCTGTTCTTCTTTCTCCCAAATCTCCGTTGTCTCTCTCCATTTCCTTGTCAATCATTTGAACACTTTAATTCGAGTTCAAAATCGTGAAGTTGTGAGTGGGGTAATTAAAGAGAGTATACTTCTACTCGAAGGACGGTCGGTAACCAATGGGAAAAGACGTATTTTATTGAACAGGGCGACAGAATTTTAATTGTTCACCTTGACACAGCAATTGTCATGAAATGGAATAAAGAGCTTGAAAGGCTGATGGAATCAGATTTCACAGTAACTTTGGAAAATTAATGAGATATATCCTTCATAGAGTTAAAATTTGAAGGATTTTTCGAGAATAGGTCCATTTTAATGGCCCTTAAGTATCATTGTCCAAGCATCGATTCTGTACCCGCGCTAAGGCCCTAGAAATGATTGCTTCTTCATATCAGGTCGCAGACTGACTCCGGGCCCAGCTGTCTCTGTTAGTGATACACTGGAGCCAGTCACTCAAATTATAATGTTCTAAATCCCTACAATTATCTTTTGGAAAGCGTTACCCAATCACTTGTGAATTAGAACCTGAATGTGATTTCCTTCATTGGACACCTGTCGATTATTATTGGACAAATTACTTTTTCCAGAATTATCAAACGCACAAGAAATGTTTATTTAAATATGATATCATGCTCTGTCTCTCTTACTCTAGAGATCCCATACATTGCTTTACATGACTCTCTTGGTCAGTTTATGTCATAATTGTGCAAGAATATCTGTCTATATTAGATTCGATTCTGTCTCTGTTGTTACTGAAGAATTTTTAATCATTTATAGGATGTGGGGAGCACTGACACCTGTTGCCCTTCTCTAATTGCCCCTGACAAAGTGGTGATGAGCTGCTATCTTGAATCGCTGCAGTCCATGTTCACCAGGCAACATCACCGTTTATATCACATAAGGTCTGGACACCCTTATGATACACCTGATCCTGATTCATTGTATTACCGAGATTGTACAACCTATACACAGTAGAAAATATTTGGGATAGTTACCATGGAATTGATGAAGATAACAGTCAAATAAAAATATTGATCCTTCTCAGGAGAGCAGCAGATGTTTCAATCCTTAGCATTAATAGGAATAAAGAGTCTGAGAATTAGAGGTGTAATTATGTCCTGTCGGCTATATATCCAGGGTCATTTTCACCATCATTTTCACAAATCAGCACACAGTTGAGTCGTATATCGGGAACTTCAGTGAGACACTGAGAAGATCAATTTCCGTAATCTCATCGTCATTCGAGATGTGATTTATCCATTTTCCAACAGATCTCTAAAGACAGATAAGTCAACGCTGGGAACAAAATAGTGAGGCTGAAATCATTCTGTGCGCAAGATCACACAAGAGAATTGTTGCCAATAAATAGTTACATGTAAAATGTTCTTCAGTTGAAACACAGGAACTGTTTGGTGTTTTCATGCATTTATGGAAGGCAGAGGTGGGCTGAAGTTTATCACTGGGAAAACTGAAGGGAACTGCTAAAAGAGATCATTTCTCCAAAGGGGGTCATTAGAAAATAGAATATTTAAAATAAATAAGCACACAAATGTCTATGATATTTCTTAGACATAGAACCATAGAATTCCTGCAGTTCAGAAAAAAGGCCATCTGGCCCACCGAGTCTGCGTCCCACCCAGGCCCTCCCCTCTGCCCTATCCCCATTAGCCCCACACATTTACCATAGCTAATCCACATACTCTAAGGGAAAATAACGGACCATTTTGCATGGCCAATCCAACTCATATGATCTGTTGTAATATAAACGAGGGACGGGTTTTGTGCAGTAATACAGAGACAGGGCCGAATACGCCAGATATCGATACAGCACCTGTACTAATATGAATACCGACTGGGCCCAGTTCAGTCATTACTGAGAGAGTGTATACAGTATATTGCTAAACAGCGTGCTGTTTTCTCATATAAACAGAGACGCGCCATACTCAGTTTTGACAAAGACATGGTCTATTCTAATATATGCAGAGACAATGTGCTCTGTAATTTAAACTGAGATTGGTTCTAGCGTATCAGCGCTATCAGAAAATAAGGACATGATCTAGTGTGATATAAACAGAGGTGTGGCCCAGTGGAATAAAAAGTGAGGAAATGCAGAGTAAAGCAATAAATGAGAAAGGATAGTGTGTAAAATGAACAGAGGTATGGTTTGGCGCATTAATAAAGGAGAGAGCATCCAGCGCAATAGTGTAATTTTGTCACCTAGTGTAATTTTGTCTGATTCTTGCCATTGTATGATATAAACTGTGACAAAACCGATGCAGTAAATTCAAACCAAACCTTTAGATTGATATAAGCTTTGACAAGGGCAATAGCAGCAACAAATAAATCAAGAAATAGAATAATAATTAGAGACAGGATATTATTCGGTATAAACAGGGAGGTGGACTGGTCAGCAGTGATTGAGATATTGTCAGTGGTTCTTTATATGTGGCAGGTTCCAGCAATGTAATAACTGAGACGGGGACTCGTGGAATGCGAATAGTAACATTTCCTGGTGCATTATAAGGAGAGAGAGGATCTGGTGAAGTAACAGCGGAGATATGGAGTTTCATGACATTAGACGAGAATTAATTCCGTGCTGTCATAACTGCCAGAATGAACGGTGTAATGTCAAATGAGGCTTGTTGCATTATAGTAATAACTGGGATTTTACTAAGTACAGAATCAACTGAGAATTATTGTCATATAATCAGAAATATGATTTCGTGTCATATAAACTGGGTCACATTTAGGATAGACAAAGACTGAGTCTATTACAGAAATAACAGACGGTCACCTGTATCGTGTCGTGCCAAAAAACATTGTTTCACTGCCATCTCCTGGTCTACCTTTGCTATTGCAGGTGTTGTGAAATGCTGATTTCAGTTGCTGTTTCTCATTCTTCCACAGACTGTATACTCAGCCGGTAAGACAAGCATATGTTGACAATCGCTAATACTCTGAGTTTACTGGTTTTCTAGACCATCACAGAAGGCACGTAATCGACAAACACGTGTGCGCCTGCAGTCACCTCTGAGCCACACTGGGAAATGATGGAAGGTTTCCTTTTTTGCAGGGCATTAGAGAATCTGATATATTTCTTGCCATGGCCGCAATTACGCAAACGACCTTTAAATTCAAAATTGTAATTGTATTTTGAAACCTTTTGTAGTTGGATTTGAATAGATATCTTGAGAAATTTGCTTACCCTCGGAATTACTCTCGCAGAGATATTACCATTATGCCACTGTCTCCCTTTCAACATTGATAAAGTACTTACAGCAGAGAAGAAGGCCAATTTGAAGCGTCATGCATATTTTGGCCCTCTAAAGGAGCAATTCGTCCAATAACACTCTGTACCCCACAGTCCAGCATTTTGTTCATTTTCAGACAATCACCCAATCCCATTTTGAAACCATTAAGTGGCGCTGCCTGCAACAAACTCTCAAAGAGCACATTCCAGATCTGGATCACTCACTGTCTGAAAATGTTTTTCGTGATGTCTCCATGCTTCTTTCACCAATATGCTTCAACCAGGGCCCTCTGTGTCACGATCCTTCTGCAATTGAACTGTTTCTCTCTATCTATTCTGTCAAGAACCCTCGGGATTTTGAATGCCTCATTAAAATCACATCAGCAAATTCCTGTTAAGGAATTTATTCCGAACCTCTCCAAAATATTTTCGTCACTGAACTTTCTGATCTCTGGAATCATTCTCGTGTTTTCCCCTGCATACAGCCTATTGACTTTACATTCTGCCTTAAGTTCGGTGGTCAGAATTGGACCCAATTTTTCGGTTGACCATTTTCCAAGTGTTTTCCACAAATTTAGCACAACTTCCTTGCTTCTGCATTCTTTCCCCCAATAGACAAAAACTATTCACTTTTTTATTTACCGCTGTCTCAATCTGCCTTGCACCATGAATGATTTATGCACATATTCATTCACGTCCCTCGGCGTATATATTCACGTTCATAGCGTTTTCATCATTTCCATTTGTCTCTTCACATTCTGCTTAACAAAACTAATCATGTAACTTTTCTCTGCAATAAGTTAAATATCCAAATTACTCGTCCATTCCACCAATTAGTTTTTTTTGCGTTCTGATGTTCTGCATGATCTGCAGATGGTTGGCAATGTTGCCAAGTTTGGATCATTCACAGATTTTGGAAGTCTGGCCTCCATATGAAGCTCTCGGTCATTACTATGTCATGAAGATCAGGGTTCATATAACCTATTCGTGGCAACATGACCGCAAGCTTTGTTCCAGTCCGAAAAAAAAGCTACGAATTGTTTCCTGGCACTCCGGCAATTTCCTATCCATGTTGCTCCTGTCCACAGTTACTCACAAGGCTGCGGTGCAGCCCTGTATCACATGACTTTTGAACGCCCATTAAGAGAAATACCCTCACAAACCATCTCTGTCACTCAGCATAAAACTCAGACAAGTTAATTAAAATCGATTTGACCTGAACAAATGCTTGAAGAACAGTAGAGCAAATCTGCCTGTCTGCAATGTTCCACTGCGCTGTGTTGCTGCAGTTTGTGATGGTTAGACTGAGAGCCTATGTCATTTAATTCAGGAAGTTAACCGTTATTTTCAATCTGATTGTGCGATTTATCCCGAACATCAAAATCTAAAAGTATTCGTCTCGCAAATATCTAAGAGAGTGATGATTTCTGCCCATTCATTAATGCACAATTTTCATCTTTCTTCGGATAATCCCAATCAATTGTACTCAGTAATAAATTACTGCGGATGGGAAAAGAGAAAATTCTGCAAAATCTCACAATGTCTGACAGCACCTGCAAGGTGTGTCATCGAGTCCTGATGACCCTTTATCAAAGCTCATTCAGTGTTTGTGCACGGTCTGCGTTTCAATATTTAACATCAATGCAATATTTAACAAATAATTCTTTGTAATGATTTGAATATCTCTGAAGTTGAATATCACTGAATTGCAAACATAACTGATCAACAGAAGGAACTGTGTCAGCACAGATCGCAGTTTTGAGATTGAACATAGTCAGCTTTTGAACAACTCAGCAACTTATAAATGGAAGAGATTTAAGAATGATCGCCTCGTGAAACTTGAGTCTTTTTTATTATGGGCATGAAACATTCAGGCGCATAAATTCCGGCCCTTTACAGGAAAGTCCAGTAGATCCACACTGAGTCTCGTTTTCCTCATCTGGCTGAGTGTTGTTTC
The DNA here is from genome assembly GCA_030264375.1 of Carcharhinus longimanus. NCBI lineage: Eukaryota > Metazoa > Chordata > Chondrichthyes > Carcharhiniformes > Carcharhinidae > Carcharhinus > Carcharhinus longimanus. The sequence continues at coordinate 5,372,940 of JASCQW010000191.1, read as the reverse complement.
CTATTTCTTTGTTATGAAGAATGATTCCCAAAAAAGAATGTGGTGGGAAATGTGCACCATTTCCTCTAATTCGCTTCCACTATCACTTGTGTCTGTCTGTTTGAGCATACACTGCAATTAGACATGTTTCAGATGGTGATTAACTATGTTCGTCTGCACCTATAAACCCATTAAATTCTGTTGTAGGCTGAAAGAGATGCTAATGTGTGCACACTGCCAAAATCGACAATTTTCTGTCAGTGCGTCAAAGGAATCAGCATTTCTTATTTTACAGAAAACATTTGAGGCCGAGCTCAGACCAAAGGTAAGATGGCTGTAACATTGAGATTTAGATGATGTTCAGCAACGATCTGAAATCATACAGATTTCCACCACCCTACATGGGAAAACCGATGAATGTTCTGCCCGGTTGTGAAGCGGCGATCTTTCACGTGTTAGGCCAACGTGATAATGACGACACGACAGAAACAAGAGAATGCGCCACGCCGCCAATTGTCCCGACTACAATGTTGAACCACATTGTATTGCTGCAAGTTCTCATGTCCAAGTTGAGGGTCCATGTCACTTAATAGAAGAGCAAATCCGTTATTTTCAACCTGATATCTCAACTTAACTTGAACTTCAAAATTAAAAAGCGTTCGTCTGGCAAATGTCTCAGGCGGCAATGATTTCTGTTCAATCATTAACATATCATTCTTATCTTCCGTCAAATAATTTCAAACAGTTATATCAAATATGTGTAGTTATTCAAAATGTATTTTCAATACGTTTATTTAACACAAATGCCCTCATTCTGAATTGAATATCTCTGAAATATACAACATTCTCTTGCAAACATGGCTGACCAACAAAAGAAATAGTCACTGGGTAATACCCATACCATGATGTTCATTTGCGATTAATCAAATTTATCCTTTAAAGTAAATAAAATGTAATTGAACCCTCTTTATTCTGCGTGTGAAGTATTCTGGCGCCTAAATCTCGTCCATCTATCGGAAGTCCAGGAGGTCCGCACTGAATCCCGATTTCCACATCTGTCTGAGTGGTTTTAACTAGTTCTTTACTGTGAAGAGTAATTTTAGAAAGGTGCTTTCCGAAATGCGCCCATTTCCTCCAGTTCAGTTACAATTTCAATTGTCTGTCTTTATGAGCACACAATACTATTCGATATATTTCAGATGGCGATTAACTACGTCAGTCTGCACCCCTAAACCCAGTAAATTCAGTTGTGGCCTGCACGAGATGCGAGGGTGTGTACAAACAATGGAGTTCTTTATTCCCTGCGTCCTCAGAAATTGCATTTCTGACTTTCCTAAATGCATTTGACGCCGAGATCAAAGCCAATGTGACATGACCATGGCATCGGATTCGCATGAGGTTGAGCGATGAAACATCACGCAGACTTTGCTCATACTTAATGACAACGGTCCAACAGTGTTTCTGCCTGATTTCGAACCGGGGACTTTTCGGACGTGAGGCGAACGTGATAACAAATACACTTCAGGAACCGGTGACAATGCCCACGCGCAGTTTCACTTGTATCTGCCTTTTCTGAGCATACATTACTATTAGTCATGTTTCAGATGGTGATTAATTACGTTCGTCTGTCTTTCTCACCTCTGTACTCATTGCTTCATTTCAAATAACTTTCATTAAACACATGGTCACCATGAGTAATAACAGGAAGCGCACATGTCAGGCTTTGACCTTCAGTTAAACAATTCCATTCTTCCCCGGGGCCGGGAATAAAGTCTCAATGTTTGCAATCCTGTTGTTTATATTGACAGATAGTTATTCATCCTATGTTCCCGTGTGTGTGCTCTCCAGGAGCCAGTCCACTGCTTCCACGCAAAGTCCTTTACCCCAAAATCTCTTTATATTTCTACTGTCTGTCCTCGTTTTTCATGTCAATAACGGCCGCACACACTCTTATATTGTATCAGAGTTGTTAGAAGCCAACTGCAAGGAACAAAACTCAGCTCAGTTCAGTTCTGGCAGCTGCACATTGGAACCCACGCTTCCGGGGGAACTGGAGTCTTAACCCAGCGCCTTAGAGCGCTCGGCCACTCCACCACGTTAAAGCACCCTATCACCATGTTATTTGTTGATATTGTCACTGAAATTCATTCGAAGCAACCGGAGCTGGGAAAGGCCGTAAGGAGGTTTGAACCTGCTCCTTCATTGGATCAGCTAATCCTTAGCCGTGTGACAAGGAGAAATCATCTCCACTCAGAAATATAATGAGCTGCAGTAAAGGACTGGCACCATTTAAACTGTCCTTAACCTTGTCTGATTCACCAACTCCAGCTAGAAATGACACAAGAGCATCCTGTTGAAATTGCTCAGGGTCTTCACTTCAGGACACGAGGCAAGATTGTGTTTTGTATATTCGACCAGGCACTGACTGACATTTGTTTTCACAGATCTGCAATCAAAACAGCAGTGAAAGTGTTTCCATATCTCTGACTGCTCCAGCTGTGATACAAGTTCATCCAGCTGGGAGATTAACATTGTTTCGCCGTTCACAGACGCTGTGAGGTGTGTTTTCATTAAATTACTAACACAACAAAAAGTTATTCACTCTGTGATTGAGAATCGAATCCAGGGCCACTGCGCTGAATCCTGATCAATGCATCCGCTGGGAAGCTAATGTGTGAGAGTTGTAACAAATTGATCTCTGTGCTCATTGTTTCATTTCTAATAACTTTCACTAAAGACGTGTTCATCATGAGCAATGATGGGAAACGTAAATGCCAGGAGTTGAACGTCAGCTATAGAATCCCAGTCCACCTACTGGGCCGGAAATACAGTCTCCATGTTTGCAATACTGTTGTTTTATCGTGAGATAATCTTTCAGCCTGTGTTCCCGTGTGTGTTCTCTGTCGAAGCAACTCCTTCCACGCAATCTCCTTTACCCCAACAACTGTTTACGTTGGTACAGTCTCTTCTCATTGTTCCTGCCAAAAACGATCCCGCACGCACTCACAAAGAATCTAAATGGTGGTGACGGCATCCAGGTCCTATTGTCACCCATTCTCCTCGTTGCTTGTTCCTGACTCTTCTATTCAACCACTCTGCTAGATGGATTTTCTTGCAAAGATCTTTTTTATTTGTAAAATATATGAAAGAACATTCTGGACAAAATGGTCATGCGCAATTTTCGAGTGGTCTACAAAAATCGAGTTGCATTCTAAATATTTCAGTTAATTGTGACACATGTAACATGAACTGTGTAGATTCTATATGAATCATCAGGTCCGATGGGGTATTAACGTTTCCCCACCCTCAAATCACGATGGCTGAAAGGACTTACACGGCATCCTTACCTCTTTGTACATCTGGGATGGACGCCTCAAGCTGCAGTGCATCCCTCAGCACGTAGTCCTGGACTCTGGAATGTGTCAGTCTGCAGCATTCAGTCAGGGACAACATTTTACACTGGAAAACCCCTTTTCCCCCCATTTATTTCACCTTAACTGCTCTATTGGTTCAGTGGTTTACCTCTTTCTCCTTTTCTAAACATGGAACATGTACACCTCTCCCATGCTTTGGCACCACTCCCAAATCCAAGGATTGAAATATTATGGTCAGTATATCCGATATTTCCACTATACCTGTCCTCAGTCAACCTCATACTTCCAACCCACACCAAGTAAATGTTTGATTTGTTTGTGATACAACATGTTTTGGATTGAAAGGAGTTAATTGCACTTGTTTGTTTATTGAGTGGAATAAATGGCAGCCCCCAAGGATCCAAACTGTGTCATTGGAGGGTTTCCCTCTTCTATTAATAAGGCATTCCTTTCAATGGGAGCGTAAACTGTGGCACTCACAGCTCGAGTGAGGGGGGAGGAGAGATCAGAATCTGAGAGTAGATTGGAACATTGCAACAATGAATCAGAATCTGAGCACAATAGATTGGAATTTTCCAACAATCGATGAAGATTTCCTCTTGAACCCTGTCGAGTCCATTGATGTTCAGAGACCATGGGATTATCAGATCAACGATGTACTGATACGTATTCAAGAGGGATATTATCCCGTCCTCGCTATTGTTGGTGTCCCTGGTAAGTTTCTGTATCCAGTTATTTATTCTAACTGTCTTGACTGCATTATTTTTTTCTGGTTATTTACACTTTGGAAAGAATGAATTCATTCTCTTAAGCTCCAGTTACTCATTCCATTCCACATCCCACTGTTCCACGCCCCTCTCTGGCTGCTATCAGAGGCTGCCCACAACCATCAATCTCCCTTTGGCCCTGACTGGATTTCCAACCCCATATTCTCTCCATCGCAAATCCTGTCCTCAACCACCTCAATAATATCACACATCCCCACTTCTGCCTCAGCCCAGCCCATCTATTGAATAATTCCTCATCTCCGTGTGAATATTCTCATTATTAGTTTCACTACTGCAACTAATCCCGTTCATCTGTCCATTCCCCAGATTCCTGCAAACCCTTCCCCTTCAGGATTTGTCCAATTCCCTGTTTGAAACTAATTTCGCTCTCCCAGCTGTCTATGATATTCACATCCACATGGTCAACGGTGCCCGCTTAAAAATGTTCAGAAGCAATAGAATGATGTGGGAAGCTCTTACGCTTACTTCTCGCTGTCTCCGGCGTGGTATTCACGTTGGAAGGGGTGTTTTAACAGCTCTGGCACATGTCTTTGTAACTTGGTCTGTACCTGCCCACTGGACTCCTGTGTTAGTCACTCTCAGCAGGACATGTGCTCAGCAACACGAGGAACGTCCCCTCAAATTTTTTTTTAAAATATATTTTCATTGAAGTTTTAGGATTTTTACGAATAATACAACACACCCTCAAACCTAGCCCAGTACAGCTTGATGATTTCCCCATATATTAACATGGAAAAGGGCAAGAGGAAGACAATACAGTTCATTCAGTATGTTCTGTATGTGCAGAATATACATATATACAAAACATACAAGAACAGACAAGACACAGCATGGATAGAAGAGGATGAACTCAGCAGCCACCGTGTGTACCATCTACAAGATGCATTGCAGTAATTCACCAAAGATCCTTTCACAGCACCATCCAAACCCACGACCACTTCCATCTAGAAGGACAAGGTCAGAGTGATTTGAAACGTTAACTCAGTTTCACTCTGCACAGATGCTGCAAAAGCTCCTGTACTTTTCTTGTATTTTTTGTTTCCATTTTAAAATTTCAGCATCTGCACTGCTATTTTTTAGTATTGAACTGGCCACTTAAAAGCCCCTATCGTATCTGCTTCCACTACCTCCCCCGGCAGCGAGTTCCTAGCACCCACCACCCTCTGTGTAAAGAACGTGCCTCATACATTTCTTTTAAACCTTGTCCCTCGTACATTAAATCTATGCCTCCGAGTAATTGACTCTTCCATGCTGGGAAAAAAAGCCTCTGACTATCCACTTTGTCTATGCCCCTCATAATCTTTAATCAGGTCACCCCTCAACCTCCATATTTCTAGTGAGAACAAACCAAGTTTCTTCAACCTCTCCACATAGCTGGCTCCCTCCATACCAGATATCATCCTAGTAAATCTTTTCTGTACCGTCTCAAAAGCCTCCACATCCTTCTGGTGGAGTGGCGACCAGAATTGAACACTCTATTCCAAGTGCGGCCTAACTAAGATTCTATAAAGCTGCAACACGATTTGCAAATTTTCAAACTCAAAGCCTCATCCAATGAAGGCAAGCGTGCTCTGTGCCTTCTTGACTACTTTCTCCGCCTGTGTTGCCACTTTCAGTGACCTGTGTACCTGTATACAGAAATCTCTCTGCCTATCCCTAAATTGTTCCTAAATTAGACCCCCCTTAATCTGGTGCACATATACTTCTCTAAATTTGCACACTTTTATTGTGGAGTCCAAGAGGTGTAGACAAAGGTCATAGGTTGAAGCAGGATTGGAATGAGGTACTCATTGAATGTTAAAATGGCGGCATGGGCTTGTTGGGCCGAAGGGCCTGTTTCTTGTGCTGTGTTTTTCATTGTTCTTTATCAATTCTCTGAAAGGGTTCTGCCATTTATTGTATATTTCCTATCTGAATTAGACCTGTGAAAATGCATTGCTTCACATTTGCCCGGAATAAACTCCATCTGCCATCTCTCTGCCCAAAGGGCCTGTTCCTGTGCTGTAATTTGGTCCAACCGATGTATATCCTGCAGTATCATCTGATGGTTCTCATCACTATCCTCATATAAACCAACTTTTGTGTCGTCTGCAAACTCACCAGTCAAACCAGTTACATTTTCCTTCAAATCATTTATATATATATATATTACGAACAACAAAGGTCCTGGCACCAATCCCCGAGGAACGTTACATGTCACAGCCCCCTGTTCAGAAATGTACCCTTCACTGCTACTTCTATGACCGACTTGAGGTGAAGATGCCGGTGATGGATGGGGGTAATCACAGTAAGAAGTCTCAAAACACCAGGTTAACATCCAACAGGTTTATTTGGTAGCAAAAGCCACTAGCTTTCGGAGTTCTCGCTGCTCCTTCGTCAGGTGAGTGGGAGATGTATTGACAAAGAGGGCATATAAAGACACAAACTCAGTTTACAGAATAATGGTTGGAATGCAAGTCCTTACATGTAATCACGTCTCAAATCTGAAGACAATGTGAGTAGAGAGAATGTTAAGCACAGGTTAATGATCTGTGTATTGTCTCCAGACAGGAAAGTTAGTGAGATTTTGCAAGCCCAGGCAAGTCACGGGGGTCACAGATAGTGTGACATGAACCCAAGGTCCCGGTTGAGGCCATCCTCATGTGTACGGAACTTGGCTACCAGTCTCTGCTCAGCGACTCTGTGTTGTCGTATGTCATGAAGGCCCCCTTGGAGAACACTTACCCTAAGATCAGAGGCCGAATTCCCATGACCACTGAAGTGCTCCCCAACAGGGAGAGAACACTCTCATCTGGCGATTGTCGAGCGGTGTTCATTCATCTGTTGTCGTTGCGTCTGCATGGTCTCCTCAACATACCAAGCCTCAGGTCATCCTTTTCTGCAGCGTATCAGGTAGACAATGTTGGCCAAGCTGCAAGAGTATGTACCATGTACCTGGTGGGTGGTATTCTCACGTGAGATGATGGCATCCGTGTCAATGATCCGGCACGTCTTGCAGCGGTTGTTGTAATAGGGCTGTGGGTGTCGTGGTCACTGGTCTCCTGAAGGCAAGTTCGTTTGCTGCGGACAATGGTCTGTTTGAGGTTGTGCGGTTGTTTGAAGGCAAGAGATGGAGGTGTGGGGATAGCTTTGGCGAGATGTTCATCTTTATCAATGACATGTTGAAGGCTCCGGAGATGACGTCATAGCTTCTCCGCTCCGGGGAAGTACAGGACGATGAAGGGTGCTCTGTCCACCGTGTCCCGTGTTTATCTTCTGAGGAGGTTGGTGCGGTGGGGGTAGGGTGTTAGCGTGGATAGAGGATTGGTTGTCAAATAGGAGGCAGAGAGTGGGGGTCAATGGGTGCTATT
>JASCQW010000191.1:5328961-5340972 GCA_030264375.1 Carcharhinus longimanus | reverse complement strand
GAGATCATCATTGTTTCTAACAAGGTGTCAGAGAAGCTGAATAACTTTCCTGTGAGAAAGGAATCGTTAAAATAGCTTCTGTTTAATTCTGTACACTATTTTGAGACACACACAATTTGTGTCAATTCATATACGATCCCAAATATCATGATCAACTTCTACATCCTAACTAATCTAATCAAAGCCTCAATCACTAACAGTATCCGAAAACAAAATCTTCCTAATCCCTATCCAGCCTCATCATTTCTCAATTTCATCACCCTCTTCAATTCCCTCTAAATGATAATGGGTCATCCTGACTCGAACCGTTGGCTCTATTCTCTCTCATGATGTGGAGATGCTATTAAATAAAATTTACGATCAAATAAATTGGTTGGACTCAACTCTGGTGTTGTCAGACGTCTTACTCTATTCTCTCTCCACAGATGCTCTCAGACCTGTTGAGATTTTACAGCATTTACAGTTTTTTTTTGGTTCAGTTTCCAGAATCCGCAGTATTTCCTTTAGCAAAGTGCTGAATATAATTGATGAAATCATTCTTTATCTTTATGGATTGATGATAATTGGTGAATTGGAACAGTCTCGCCTGGAAATTCCACTCCAAGACACTAATAAACCTCTTTTGGACATACATTGGACGTATATTGCTGTATTTTTATGTCGCTGGGTCGGAATGCAGAAGCATCCTCCCTAACAGCTCAGTGGATATAACTGCACTGCAGGTTTTGCAGCAGTTCATGAAGGGCGCTCACCCCCAGCTTACCGAATGCAATTAGCAATGGGGAATAAATGGTGCCCTCAGCAGCATCGCCCACCTTTCATAAATCAATTTTAGATGTACTAATCCTTACGAATGAATGGGAAATGGCGAATGAAATTATTAAATTCCGAATGGGTGACAGTTATGCAGTCATTTTAAAAATGACTCCAGTTATTCTACCAGAGATTTATGTGTGGTGATGGGGTGATTACTTGTCAATAAAGCACAAAGGCTGCTGGGTAGCTGCTCCTGATCTTCGGTCTGACTTAATTCAATTTCCCGCTGAATTCTGGGACAGATTTGATTCTTTGGTGACAGAAAGACCAAAGTGATTTGAATAAATTTGAATCTCAATAAACTACATTAAATAAACTGCAATTATATGCATACCAAATAAAATGCTGAAAATAATATGTTAAATACTTTTTTTTGTGATTTGTAGATTATTAGCAATATTAGCGCCAGGCAATGACCATCTCCAAAAACAGAGAATCTATCCATTGCTCCTTGTCACTCAATGATATTGCAATACTGAATCACCCACTATAAACACCGTCGGGGTTACCATTGACTAATTGCTGAATTAACTAGGTATATAAATGCTCCGGATGGAATATCGGGTCAGCTTGCTGTGAGTAACCCACCTCCTGACTCCCCAAACCTGTCCACTGTCTGCAAGCCACAACTCAGGATGAAAGAGGGTTCTCTCCACTTGCTTGAATAAGTGCAGCTCAAACAACATTCAAGAAGTTTTAATGTATTTAGAACAGAGCAGCCGGCTTGACTGGCACAGCATTTCCAAATGCTCACTCTCTCCACCACCGACAAACAACAGAAGTATTGTATACCGTATTCAAGTTTCACTTCAGAAACTGACCAAGACTCCTCGGCAAAACCTTCCAAATACACGCCTGTTAACATTTGGAAGGATGGGGTAAAAGTTACCTGGGAATATCACCTGTAAATTCCACTCCAAGTCAGTCATATACCTGACTTGGAAAAATATCGCCCTTTCTTCACTGTTGCTTGAATGAAATGCAAGAACACCCTCTGCAACAGCGCGGCGTGAGGACATACACCACAGATTTCGCAGCAATTCTCATCACCATCTTATAAGGGCAATTAGTTATGGTAACTTATTCAATATTTAGTTACACATTCTTTGCCTCATTCAATACCCAAAGTTAATGAATTGCCCTGGACGCCCTTGAATGGGATGTACAGCTAGCCATTCCGCTGCCAAGGAAATGCATCTTTCAGATGACTCACTGAACTTCTCTCCTTTCTCTCTCTGTCTCAGACTGCCACTATATCAGATAACTTCTCTTTGCTCTGTCCGTATCCATTTATTCAATTAAACAAGTATCTAGGAGCCAATCTAGCTCCAAGTTGGAAAAAAAATCGGGTTTTTTTGCTTAAGACACCTTGTGACTGAAAAGATGAAGCAAAAAGTGTCATCAGAGGAAAATTCAGTGCCGGAAACAGGCCAGTTCACTCACTTAATCTCTCTCCTCGATTTCTGTCGCACAACACTGAAAGTTTCTATTTTAGAACACCTCCGAAGAAAAAAAATGCTTTAATTTCCCTCTTTTCTATGAGTGATAATCTTCAGTCCATCTTCCCTTCAATAAATTTATGTAAACCCCAAATATGTTCATTTTCTTGGTTCCTTAAAATGGGAATGGAAGTGAATGTAATGCTGAGACGGGCAGCAATCTGTCTGACTGTTCTTGATGTTTTCAGAGTGAGTTCACCCTCACAGGCAGGACGACTGTTCACGGTGATAACATCAAACTGGCCCCGGTTGTTTCATTCTCAGGTAACACAACTTCCTGTTTCATGCTGCCGGTTCCAAACCACACATCTCACTTCCGAGCAGAAAATAAATCCAGAGACCACAATCTGGTGAGAACATCTGTCAATGCGGCCTATATCTGTCCACAGAGTCAGGGCAGAGTCGCACAGATCACATTGTGGTGACATTTACAAATAAGCCTGATGTGATCCATTCAGAGTTTGCATTCCCGGACGTAACTGGATGGTCAGTGGGTTATTCACTGAGCTCCCCCAGGTTCTGTGAAGGGAGGGAATGATAGCTGTTATATTGTATTGTTTGATCATTTTCTCTCCACCTGCTACTTATTTTTTGTTCCTCGGCCTTTATCTGTCAGCACTCCATTTTTCTTTCTCCTGACTCTCTCGGTGCCGCTCTCTACTCCTCGTCAGTCTTTTGAACACTTCTATCAGTATTCAAAATCATGAAGCTGTAAGTGGGTTAACTAAAGAGAGAATATTTCAATTGGGAGGACGGTCAGCAACCCATGGGCACAGATTTATTCTACTGAGCAGAGAGACAGAAATGGGATCATTTACTTTTACACAAGAGTTGTTATGAACTGGAATGAACAGCTTGAAAGGCGGATCGAACCCGATTTCACAGTAACTTTGGAAAATAAATTAGATATACCCTTCATGAGGTTAGAATTTGAGAATGGGACCATTTTGATGGTTCGTCTATATAACTGCTCTAGCATTCGCTTTGTGCCTCTCCCTATCCTTCATTAAGACTGAATAAAATACAATCTTTTTACAGCTGCCGTCTTGTGCTAATATCTTTTGACAAAAAATTTTGTGTGTGTGTATGCCTAAATGTGTGTGTGTGTGTGTGTGTGTGTGTGTATGCCTAAATGCGTGTGTGTGTGTCTGTGTGTGTGTGAATGTGTGTGTGTGTTTGTGTATGCCTAAATGTGTATGTGTGTGTGTGTGTGTGTGTGTGTAATTGCCAGGAACCATTCCGAAATTCAATTCTATTTACAAGCCAAGGCTTTGAACAAATGAGCATTGGATCGAACTTGCCTAGGAAAAACACAGTTATCCTTAACATTTATTGCACTGTTTTTTTTCATCCAATGAAGTTTTTCATATTGAGTCCTAATTGTGTCTATATATGTGGAACTGCCTGTAAGAATGAGAAGGAACAGATTGTTTTCTGTTCCTCTGACAGATTCATCATTGTTATCTCAGATAACAGAACTTTATGGAGTCCGTCATGATTAACCCCCACTCCCCTCCTTGAGAACAGCAGCTCTTAGTCGGGTGGAGTCAGTCACTCCTGCGGTTGCCATGGGATTTCCAAACTGTGTTTGCCACACAAATCCCTGCATCGTTCGTCATTACAAAGAAACCTGCGCCAAGACCCCAGAAATGATTGCTTCTTTATATCAGGTCCCAGTCTGACTCCAGGCCCAGCTGTCTCTGTTAGTGATACACTGGAGCCAGTCATTCAAATTATAATGTTCTAATTCTCGATTATTATTTTTGGAAAGCGTTACCCAATCAGTTGTGAATTAAAACCTGTATCTGATGTTGCTTCATTTGACACCTGCTGGTTATTATTGGACAAATTCCTTTTTCTAGAATTATCACACGCACAGAAAAAACTGTTTATTTATACATTATATCATGCTCTGTCTCTCTTACTCTAGAGATCCCATACATTGCTTTACATGACTCTTCCAGTCAGGTTATGTCATCATTCTGCTAGCATATCTGTCTATATTGGATTAGATTCTGTCTCTGTTGTTACTGCATAATTTTTAATCATTTATAGGTTGTGGGCAGCACTGGCATCTGTTGTCCTTCTCCAATTGCCCCTGACAAAGTGGTGATGAGCTGCAATCTTGAATCGCTGCAGTCCATGTTCACCAGGCAATATCACTGTCTATATCATAAGGTCTGGCCACCCTTATGATGCACCTGATCCTGATTCATCGTATTACCGAGATTGTACAACCTATACACAGTAGAAGGTATATAGGATGGTTACCATGGAATTGGTGAATGTAACGGTTCAACAGGAATATTGCTCCTTCTCTGGAGATTGCAGATGTTTCAATCCTTTGTATCAATAAGAATAAGAAGGCTGAGAATTACAGGTGTATAGTGTCGTGCCAAAAGAAGTTAAAACGCTGTTTCACTGCCATCTCCTGGACGAGCTTTGCTATTGCAGGTGTTGTGAAATGCTGATTTCAGTTGCTGTTTCTTATTCTTTCATGGGCTGTATACCCAGCTGGTAAGGCCAGCATATATTGGCAATCGCTAATACCTTGAATTTACTGGTTTTCTAGACCATCATAGAAGGCACGTAATCGCCAAACACGTGCGCGCCTGGAGTCACCTCTGGGCCAAAATGGGGAATGATGGAAGGTTTCCTTTTCTGCAGGGTATTAGAGAATCTGATATATTTCTCGTCATGACCGCAATTAAGGAAACGAGCTTTACATTCAAAATTGTAATTGCATTTTAAAACCTGTTGTAGTTGGATTTGAATATATATCTTGAGAAATTTGCCTATCCCCGGAATTACTCTCGCAGGGATATTCCCTCTATGCCACTGTCTCCCTTTCAACATTGATAAAGTATTTACAGCAGCGAAGAAGGCCATTTTGAAGCGTCATGTCTGTGTTGGCCTTTTAAAGGAGGAATTCATCCAATATCACTCTGTACCCCACAGTCTAGCATTTTGTTCATTTTCAGACAATTATCCAATCCCATTTTGAAACCATTAAGTAGCGCTGCCTGCACCACACTCTCAAACAGCACATTCCAGATCTGGATCACTCACTGTCTGAAAATGTTTTTCGTGATGTCTCCAGTCTTCTTTCACCAAATTACTTCAACCCGCGCCCTCTGTGTCAAGATCCTTCTGCCATTGAGAGTTTCCCTCTAACTACTCTGTCAAGACCCCTCAGGATTTTGAATGTCTCATTAAAGTCACATCAGCAACTTCCTGTCAAGGAAATTAGTCCGAACCTCTCCAAAATATTTTCGTCACCGAAGTTTCTGATAGCTGGACTTATTCTCGTGTTTTACGTTACACCCAGCCTATTGACTTTACATTCTGCCTTACGTTCGGTGCCGAAAATTGGACCGAATTTTTCGGTTGATGATTTTCAAAGCGTTTTCTACAAATTTAGCACAACTTCCTTGCTTCTGTATTCTTTTCCCCAATAGACAAAAACTATTGACTTTTTTGTTTAACGCTGTCTCAACCTGTCTTACATCATGAATGATTTATACACAGATTCACTCAAGTCCCTCGGCGTCTATATTCACTTTCGTAGCGTTTTCATCATTTCCATTTGTCTCTTCACATTCTGCTGAACAAAACTGATCTTGTTACTTTTCTCTGCAATAAATCAAATATGCGAATTACTCGTCCATTCAACCAATCAGTTCTTTTTGCCCTGCCACCATTTACCTTAAATCAGCATCCTCTGCTCTCCAACCTTTCCCCCAATGTGCCGATTATCTCCAAGCTGATTCCCCAATTTCCTTCTAATCATTTATATATCTATGACAAACAGCAAAGGTACCAGAACTGATCCCTGAGCCACAACATTCCATTCAGAAATGCACACTTGCACAGCGACACTCTGTTTTCTGTGACCGACCCAGTTCTCCATCCACCTAGCCAGCTCACCTCTGATCTCATTTTACTGTACCTTCTGTACCAGTCTGCCATGCGGGACCTTGTCAGAGGATTTATTGGAGTCCATGTTGAATAATATCCACTGCCCTATCCTCATCAATCATCTTCATCACTTCCTCGAAAAAACTCGATCAAGTTAGTGAGACACGATAGGGCCTTCAAAAAAGAAACATGTTGCCTCTCACGACTACATCCATTTATTTCCAAGTGGGTTTAAATCCTGTCTTCAATAATTTCCAGACCACTGGCATAAGCCTCACTGGCCTGTGCTTACCTGTTTTTTTGTTGCTATTCTTCCTAAACAAAAATCAGCTCCAATCTTCGTGCTTCCCCTGTAGCTAGTGATGATACAAAGATTTCTCTCAAGGCCCCAGCAATTTTCTCCTGGCCTGTCTCAGTATTCTGCAATATATCACATCAGGCCCTGGGGACTTGTCTACCTTACTGTTTCTCACGAATACCAATATCCCTTCCTCTATTTCTCAACGTGACTCAAACTATCTATGCATCCTTTCCCAGACTCATCATGCACTAAGTCCTTCTCTTTAGTGAATACTGATGTAAAGTATTTAATCCCTCGCCATTTCCCTGGTTCCACGCATAGAATCACTCACCTGTCCTCGAGTGTGCCAGCCCTCTCCCTGGCTAACCTTTTGCCCTTTATGTATATGTAAAACGCCTTAGGATTTTCCTCCATCCTGCGGCCAAATAATTTTCGTGACCCCTTTTAGCCCTCCTTACTCTTTACTAAAGTTTCTTTTTCTTGTATTCCATAATTGCTTTGTGTCTTCCTAGGCTAGAAAAAATCTTCCTTTTTCACTTTGACTAGGCTCATAATTTATCTCATTTTACAATGTTTCCAAAATTTGCCATACCTATCCTTCATCCTCATTGGAATGTGCCAGTCCGGAATTGCTATCAACTTGCACTTCAAAGCCTCCCATGTGCCAGATGTTGATTTGCTCTCAGACATCTGCCCCAATCTACATTCTTCAGTTTCTGCCTAATATTGTTATAATTAGCCTTCCCCCAGTTTAGGATCTTCACTTGAGTATTACGCTTACCTTTCTCTGTCCGTACCTTAACACTTACTGAGTTGTGGTCTATGTTCCCCAACTGCTCCCTTACTGAAATGTCGACCACCTGTCCAGGCTGATTCCCTATTACCAGGTCCAGTTCAGCCGCTTCCCTAGTTGGACTATCTATATAATGTTTCAAGAAGCCCTCCAGGATGCTCCTTACAAACACTGCCCCATCCACACACTGAGCACAAAATGAGTCCCTGTCAATTTTGAGGAAGTTAACTCTCCCACCACAACCCTGTTACTTTAACACCTTGCCAAAATCTCATTCATACCTGTTTCTCAATCTCCCGCTGGTTGTTGGGAGGCCAATAGAAAGTGCAGAATCTTGTGACTACACCCTTCCTATTCCTGCACTCTACCCATATTGCCTCGCTGTATAAGCCATGTGAAGTACATTGGGTGCAGTCCTCCTGCAATATTCTCCTTACCAGTCATGAAAATGTCCCTCCCCTGGTACATCACTCTCTATCCTGCTTGAATCATCTGTATCCTTGTACGTTAAGCTGTCATTTCTCTCCATTCCTTAACCAAGTCTCTGTAATAGCAGCAACCTCACAGTTCCAAGAACGAATCCAAGGTCTACGTCCATCAGCCTTACCTGTTACACTTTTTGTATTGAAACAAATGCACTTCAGTCTGCCAAACCCTCTTTAATTATGAGCCACACTATTTCTGCTCTTTCTCTGAGTCTTACTGGCCCTGTTCTCTCGTTCCACTTCCGCTAATTCACCTTTGCTTTATTCCCCTCTCCCTGGTAGATTTCCTTCCCTGAAGGACGTTAGTGAAAGAAATTGGTCCTTTCGACAATCAAATATGGTTTTATGGTCATCAGTAGATTTTTATTTCCAGACAATTTTTATTTAATTCAAATTCCATCAGCTGCAGTTCCGGGATTCGTACCTAGAACATTAACAACATCAAGAATGCTTCGTGAAGTTTTGGCATCAGCAGGAGCTACTCAGAAAATTCCCTCAGTTTTCCTTCCAAGGACTTTTCAACAACCAGCTGCTTCCGTTTGTCCCACGTCACTTTCTGAACTGTAATGTCTGGTCGACACCTACCCAACTGGACATGGCAGTATGGAACGGGTAGTAAGGGACACAAGACACATCCATCCCCTCCATCCACTTCCCTAAACTCCCTCACTTTCCCCAACTCTCAGCGTTGCACGCTCTGCAGTTTACGTCTGTGGAGATCCCTCAATAGGCAGATTTCACAGGCCTCAGTTCCGTAGTTTATATTTGACTATGTCCAACTCATTCATCAATTTTAAGTTATTACACCCCTCCACCTCTAGGTCTGAGTAACCGCCGAGGGCTGACGGCCTTGGAAGCCTTTGTTTGGAATTTCAATGCTGGGTCCGGTTCCTCCTGCTCAGCCTCAGTGGGGTTCAGCAGACCCGAGCTCGCCTCTTCCACCATGAGCGTTGTGGCCCGAGTTCCCTTTATCGGGAGACAATGTGGTCGAGATTCGAAGCCCACTGTTTCCATTTCAACTCCGAGTTTCTCACTGGTGGAGATGGAGAGCAGGAGCCGGAGTACCTGGAATTCTTTCCAAAGTTCCGGATGTGCCAGGAATTGATTTTCCCTGAATGTCTTGGGGTTTCATGGCTTGTAGATGTTTGAAACATTCCCATAGGATGGCATCTCCCAAGCTGACTTGATAGGAAACTGGCCCTGTTCCTGACCTGTACGTGCCTCATAACCACGCGGATCCATTGCCATGATTCTTAACTAATCGCCTAACAACTGAATTAAGGGCCTGTCCCAGTTGGTGGGAACGGCTCTGGGTGTCAGCTCCCGCCCTCGGAAAATCAGACTTAACTTTGGGAAGTGTGATCATGAGCAACTCTACTTGGGCTATTCCATTTGTTGGGGGGGGGGGGGGGTAGTGGTGATTGGGGGCATGTTGTCCTGCAATTGAAGAGAAATCTGGATAGTTTGGTGTCAACGGAGGCTGTGGGATGGTTTTTTGAACCTGTTTTTAGTGTTTGGGCCGCTCTTTCTGCCAGGCTGCTGGGTGATGGGTAATATGGGCACTGTCCGAACGCGTTAAATTCTGCTCAACTTCATGCAATGCACAAATTCCTGGCTCATGAAGGGTGGTCCATTTTCAGAAACCAACACCTGCGGGATCCCGGGTGTCAAGAAAGAGGCATGAACTTTCTTCACTCTTGTCTTTGTGTTTGATTAACTCACCCTGTGTACGGCCATTCACTTTGAATCAGCATCTATCATCATCAGGAACTTAGACCACATGAACGGTCCGGCACTGTCCATGTGCAGCCACGTCTACGGCCGTTCCAGCCATTCCCAAGTGTGAAGAGTAGTGACTGGTGACATTCGTCCCTTGTTGACATTGCCAACACTGACCCACAACCAAATCCCTGTATTCATACCTGGCCACAGACGTGGCAATTTGGAGGTTCTTCAGTTTGTCACTCCTGGGTGGCCATGAGTACCGCGAGGATGGGATGGTGAACCTTGGCTGAGGATGACACTTTTAAACCCCATAGGAGTGTGCCATCTTCCACAGTCAGCTGCTCTCTGCCACTCCAATATGGGTGCAATTCAGGCTGTAATGGCCTTTTGGTTTTCCCCATCAGCACTAGCTGCTTCAGTTTATTGAGGACTGGGTAATTTTGTATCCATAGCCGAATATTATTGGCTGCCACTGGGAAAGCTTTGAAAAAGTTCATGATTACTGTCTCTTCCATTGGGGATATGACCAGTGTCCGTTAATTGTAGCCAACTCAAGGCATCTGCCTTTGCAACTGTGCCGCCTAGTTGCCCATGTTCAGAGGGCAATTAAGTGTCAACTACATTGCTGTGGCCCTTCCTTAGGACACTGATAAACCAGATGGGTCTTTCTGAAAATGGACAATATTTTTTATGGTCACTAACGGATTCTAAACTCCAGATATATTTATTCAAGTTCCACCATCCGCAGTGATGTGATCGGAACCCATGTTCCCAGAACATTACATGAGTTTCTGTATTAATGCTCTGGTGATAAAACCACCAGTCCATCACATCCACACCTGAGTGTACACGCCCTGAATTCTGGTTACCCAGACACACCATATTCTATATGTCTGCAGGGCTCCCGGATTGGACAGCATTAACTGCCTCAATCAGGGAGCTAATCTTCCAAAGCTCCACCTGATGATTATCGTTAAAGTCCTTAAATATATCTCTCGACCTCTTTCTATGTTTCTTGTGGCTCTCTCTCTGTCACTCTTTCTCTGTGTCTCTCTGTGCCTCTGTCTCTCTCAATGTTTCACTCTGCCTTTTGCTGTCTCCCCGCCTCTTTCCCACTCTCCCTCTCTCTACCCTCTTCCTCTGTCCCTCCTGCCCCCCCCCCCTCAGTGTCACTCCCCTTCTCCCACTCCCTGTCCCTCTTTTACTTATTTGTCTGTCTGCCTCCCCCCACCTCACTCTGACTTTTGCTCTTGCTTTGTTCATTGTACTTTTTCAGTCTCACTCTTTCCCATTCACTCCTGCTCTGTGTCTCTATATCTCTGTTTCTATCTGTCTCTGGCTATTTCCCTCTGCCTCACTTTTTGTCTCCCGCTTCCCCCCTTGTCTCCCTCTCCCTCTCTTATTACAACCTCCAATCTGTCTTCCTCTGTCTCCCTTTCTCATTCCCTGTATATCTCCCTCGCCATTTTCCTCACTATTTCTGTCTGTCTCGTTCTGTGAGATTCTTTCTTTGTCTCTCTTTTTTCTGTCTGTCTCGTTCTGTGAGACTCTTTCTTTGTCTCTCTTTTTTCTGTCTGTCTCCCTGTTTATTTTCCTGTACCTGTTAGAACCGCTTTCAAATTCTGTTGCTCTCCAAGTCTTTGTCCCTTTCCCTCTCTCTGCCACTCTCTGCCTATCAATCTCACTGTTGCTAACATTGTCCTCTCTCTCTATCTTTCACTCTTTCTGTCTCTGTGAGGCTGTTTGGTGATTTACAGTTTGAATGCCCAATAGGAAGAGTCAGAGGTCTTGTTGTTGTCATTTCCTCTCAGGCTGTATTGAGTTGAAAAATTGCAGTAAGGGGATATTTCAGTAGATTTTTTAGCTGCTGCCTGAACTGAGTTTGTGTCACAGCATAAATAGCAGTATTTGTACAGCAACTTGTGAGTTGCAGCATGAAGCCCAAGTCCATAACATAAAAGTCTAATCTAAAATTCAACCCCAAATCATACATGCGATTCCATACTGAATAAACCATGAATGTTGACCATAAGATAATGAAATTGGCTGAGATAACAAATAGGAAAATGATGGATTTCCTTCGACTCTCCAACTCTGGGTCTCTGGGATTCTCACCGCTGCGGTGAGCCCGGAGTCTCCTGCGGGCTCTGCTGCTCACTAAAATGTGTCTGACGGTGAGAGCATTCAGCAGCAGAATCAGGACGAATGGGACACACGGGGTTAGAATGTAATGGAGAAACTCGATCGCTGTCCAGACCGGAGATTCCAAAACATCATACATGACTAAACAAAACCAGGGGACATTCCCCAGCCAATATTCATTTAATAACATAAAATACCAGAAAATGTTCTTTAAACAGCTCAGCACTGTCACTGTTCCCAGAAGCACAGCCGCCAATTTCTCAGTGCAATATTTACTTCTCAGCTTGGGGCAGCAAATGGCCACAAATCGATCAAAGGTGAAAGTGACGGTG
>JASCQW010000191.1:5295095-5306023 GCA_030264375.1 Carcharhinus longimanus | reverse complement strand
TAACCCGCACATCTTTGGACTGTGGGAGGAAACCGGAGTACCCGGAGGAAACCCACGCAGACACGAGGAGAATGTGCGAACTCCACGCAGACAGTGACCCGAGCCAGGAATTGAACCCAGGACCCTGCAGCTGTGAAGTAGCAGTGCTAACCACTGTGCTACTGTGCTGCCCTAACCACTGTGCCACCGTGTCACCTTTTTAATTTAACATTTTACCCGTAAGCTAATCCCAATTCTCCCTTTGGCCCATATCCCTCTATGCCTATCATAACCATGTACATGTAAAAACATTTTAACATTTTAATATTTCATGTTAAAATGTCAATCAGCACAGCGCTCTCCTGAATTGCCAAGCTGAACATGAACCTTGCTGTTAAATCCCATTCCTGTTTCAATGATTCATGTGGGAATGACTTATGAGAGAAACCTGAATATCACATTGAAAAAAAAACATGTTGTCAAAAACAACCCGACTCGATCATGGTCTTTCTATCCATAGATTCCCAACAGTGCAGAAGGAGGCCATTCGGCCCTTCAAGTCTGCACAGACCAGAAACCACTCAGCCCTATGCCGCCAATCCCTATTTACGTTTACTAGTGCCCCCTGGTACTGAGGGGAAATTTCGGCAATCCAGCTAACTCACACAGAGAGGGAGGAAACCGGATCACCCAGAGGAAATCCATACAGACGCGGGGAGAACGTGCAGAACAGTGACACAAGCCAGGAATCAAACCTGGGTCCCTGGCGCTGTGAAGACGGTAGATGAGGGCAGTGCAGTTGTTGTTGCCCCGTGGACTTTAGCAAGGCCTTTGACAAGATCCCGAATGGTAGGTTGTTGCAAAAGGTTAAATCTCACGGTATCCAGGGTGAAATATCTAAATTGATACAAAATTGGCATCTTGACAGAAGCCAGAGGTTTGTTGTAGAGGGTTTTTTTTTAAACTGGAGGCCTGTGACCAGCAGTGAACCTCAGGGATCAGTGCTGGGTCCACTGTTATTTTTCATTTATATTAATGATTGGATGTGAGTATAGGAGGAATGGTTAGAAAGTTTGCAGATAACACCAAGGTTGGTGGCATAGTGGACAGTGAAGAAAGTTATCTCCGTTTGCAACGGAATCTTGATCAATTGGGCCAGTGGGCTGACAGATGACAGATGGAGTTTAATTTAGATAAATGTGAGGTGATGCATTTTGGTAGATTGAACCAGGGCAGAACTTATTTAATGGTAGGGCGCTGGGGAGAGGTATGGAACAAAGAGATCTCGGGGTACATGTTAATAGCTCGTTGAAAGTGGTATCCCAGGTGGACAGGGTGGTGAAGAAGGTATTTGGCATTTGGCATGCTTGGTTTCATTGGTCAGAACATTGATTACAGGAGTTGTGGCGTCCTGTTGAAATCGTACAAGACATTGATAAGGCCACACTTGGAATACCGTGCACAGTTCTGGTCACCCTATTACAGAAAATATATTATTAAACTAGAAACAGTACAGAAAATATTTACTTAGGATGCTACCGGGGGTTGATCATTTCTGTTAAAAGGAGAGGTTGGATAGACTGGGACTTTTTTTCTCTGGAGCGTAGAAGGCTGAGGGGTGATCTTACAGAGATCTATAAAATAATGGAAAAACAAGGAAGAATGTGGAAAGTGGGACACACCCCCTTCTCCATCAACTCCCAGATCGGGGGCAGATCCATCCCACTCTCAACATTCCAAAGCCAACAAGGCAAAGACAAGAAAGACAAGAAGAAGGGAAGGAAATATCCAAAGCAAAACTAAGGAAATACCCCACAATTCACCGAGCGAACAGCCTCACAGTGGGAATCCAACGACTCTCCAATTGCCACAGGTAGAGGGAGTTCTCCCAACCCCCTATAGCCCAACATAAGCCCAATCCCCCCCTCTCAGCCTGCCGCTGACAACATTAGGTGGACCTGAACCCAACACCCCCCCATATCCCTTAAATGGATTCCCCCAGCCGCTTTCCCATTCATCAAAACCAATGCTGAAGGACCCCCTCACTCCACCCCCCATCAGTCCCTTCCCTAACTCACTCTCCCAACAGCTAAACCCCACCAGTGTTGCTACGTTTAGGGATCTGTGGACTATGTGCCCAGTTCCCTCTGTATGTAAATATTATTTCCAGTATAATTATAAGATCTCTTAGTAGATTTCATAGTAAGAGAGGCAGCATTTCGAGATCTGGCCGTTGCTCCATTTGCATTAATTATTCAGTGTGACAGTGAGTGCCGAAATGAGGAAATAAGTGACCATCCCCAGCCAATTTATTTGGCAAATCAACTAAATAAGCGGGAGGACAAGCAAGAAAGGCAACCCCCTCAAAAAGAAGGGAAGATACGAAACAAAAGACACAGCAGAAGGCAAAATTAGAACATGAAGTAAAAACGTGGTTAAAGGGGTGAATAAACCACGCCAATCTCTGTGGTGCCCAACAAGCACCGAATGCCTGGATGGTGCCCTCGGACACTGCATGCTGCCTCTCCAGGGGCACACAACCATGAATGCAGCCGAGGTAGAGGGGCAGAGAGTAGGGCTGGGCGGCCCCCTGAGTCATCTGCTGCCTTGACCTGTTAATAGCTCGTTTGGCCAGGCCCAGAAGCAGGTTCATGAGAACATAAGAACATACAAATTAGGAGCAGAAGGAGGCCATCTGGCCCCTCGAGCCTGCTCCACCATTCAATAAGATCATGACTGATCTTTTTGTGTACTCAGCTCCATTGACCCACCCGCTCACTGTAACCTTAATTCCTCTACTGTTCAAAAATAAAAAAAATCCAATCCTTAAAAATATTCAATGAGGTACCCTCAACTGCGTCAATGGGCAGGGATTTCTACACATTTATAACCATTTGTGTGAAGACGTTTCTCCTCAGTCCTAAATCTGCTCCCCCTTATTTTGAGGCAATGCCCCCTCGTTCTAGTTTCACCTGCCAGTGGTAACAACTTCCCTACTTCTATTTTATCTATTCCCTTCATAATCTTCAATGTTTTTGTAAGATAACCCCCCATTCTTCTGATTTCCAATGAGTACAGCCCCACTCTACTCAGTCTCTCCTCATAAGCCAATCCTCTCATAAGCAATTGCAGTCCCAACATTGACCCCCAAGGCACACCTCTAGTCACTGATCGCCAGTAGGGAAATACTCATTTACCCCCACTCTTTGCTTGTTGTTCGTTAACCAATCCTCTATCCATGCGAATACATTACCCGTTACACTGTGCACCTTTACCTTATGCAACAGTTTTTGATGCAGCACCTTGTCAAATGTCTTCAGGAAATCCAGATACAACACATCCACAGGTTCCCCAGTGTCCACTGCGCATATAATGTTCTCAAAAAATTCCACCTAATTAGTCAAACATGATCTGCCCTTTATGAACCAATGCTGCATGTTTCCAATTGGACAACTTATATCCAGATGTTTCGCTATTTCTTCCTTGGTGATAGATTCAAGCATTTTCCCTACTACAGAAGTTAAGCCAAGCGGCCTACTGTTACCCACCTTTTTTCTACGTTATTTTTTATTTTAAGCAGTGGTGTCACATTTGCTGTTTCTTACCTGCGGGAACCATCCCCAGAGTCCAGTAAATTTTGGTAAATTGGCACTAGTGCATTTGCCATTTCTCCTGCCATCGCTTTTAGTTCCCATTCCATCTGGGCGAGGAGACTTTTCTGTCTTTCGAACCATTAGCTGACCCAGCACTATCTCTTTTGTGATAATGATAGTTTCTAGGTCCTCACCTCCCTTAGCCTTCCTGACATCATTTTTTGGTATGTTATTTGTGTCTTCCACTGTGAAGACTGATACAAAATACCTGTTCTATACCCCAGCCATTTCCTCTTTTCCAGTTATTACATTCCCCTGTTCATGTTCTAAAGGACCAAAGTTTACTTTAGCCAATCTTTTTCGTTTTATTTATTTGTAGAAACATTTGCTGTCTGTTTTAATATTCTGAGCCAGTCTACTCTCATAATCCATCTTACTTTTCTTTATACTTTTTTTTTCCCATGGCTTTCTGTTGGCCTTTAAAGTTTTCCCAATCCTCCAGATTCCCACTAATCTTTGCCACTTCGCATAAACTTTTTCTTTCAATTTGATACCCTCTTTTATTTCTTCAGGTATCCATGTCAGAGCATCTCTTTTTCTACATTTCCTCCTTATCACTGCTATATACTTTTGCTGAACACTGTGAAAACCGCTTTGAAAGTCCTCCACTGTTCCTCAATTGTCCCACCAAAAAGTTTTTGCTTCCAAACTACAGTAGCCAACTCCTCCCTAATCCTACTGCAGTCTCCTTTCTTTAAGCATAAAACACTGGTATTGGATTCGACCTTCTCAAACTTTATCTGTATTTTAAATTCAACTATACTGTGATCGCTTCTTCCTAGAAGATCCCGAACTGTGAGATCATTAATTATTCCCGTCTCGTTACACAGGACCACATAGAGGATAGCTTGCTCCCTTGTAGGTTCCATTACAATCTTTTCGAGGAAGCCTTTTTGGATACATTCTATGAACTCCTCCTCAAGTCTGCCTTGACCGACCTGGTTTGACAAATTGATATGTAGATTAACATCCCCCATGATAATTGTTGTACCATTGTTACATGCATCTGTCTTTTTTTGTTTATTTTTCGCCCCCACCATGATGTCATTATTTGTGGCCGATAGACTACACCTATCAGTGACTTTTTCTCCTTACTATTTCCAATTTCCATCTAAATGGATTCAACCTTTTTTTCCATAGAACCTATATCATGTCTCACTATTGCCCTGATGTCATCCTTAAATATCAGAGCTACACCAACTCCCTTCCCTCCCTGTCGGTCCCTCTGAACAGTTTGATGCCACCAGATATTCAACTCCCAGTCATTATCATCCTGCAACCATGTCTCTGAAATGGCCACCAAATTATACTCATTCTGCCCACTGGACACTACTAGGTAACACTGCCCAAGGGGCACCGATCTTTTTCTCCCATTCTTGCCTGATGTCCTCAATGGCTTTCAGTTCTACTGGGAAGATCATCATGACTCATCCTCGTACCTGTGGGAAGCTGTTTTCCTCACCGGACACAACCTCTCCCAGTGAGGCTGTAAAGGCAAGTGTCCCACACTATTCCATCTCAGGGTCGCTAGTTTTATTTAAATTTGCATTAAAATAAATGTAAATAATTTATTCAGCCTCTTTCCAGAAATGGGCAGCAGGTTCAACCCGTTCATATCCTTTGCCGTTAAGTTCACAAGAGGCTGGAAATTGGGCGTGGATCTGGTTTATAGTCTGTTGTTTGATTTTACCTGCAAACACCACCATCAATGGGCAGGGAGTAGTGTTATCTCACTCCACCACCGCTCCCCCCCTCCTCTTGTGTGTGTTCAAAATTGTCTCTATCATTATGTATGTGTGAGTGTGTGTGTGTGTGTGTGTGTGTGTGTGTCATGTGTGGATGTGTGTGTGAGCGAAAGAGTACCATAGGAGTGTCCCTAAGTGAGTATGATTCTGGGAGTGCTACAGCATTTTGGTTATTCTTGAACTTGTGTGTGTGGGAATAAGTAATCGGATTACTTCTATCAGCAAACGGTTGCATTTATGTATGGGCGTGTGAGTATGCATGTGTGTTTGTGTTTTGGTGAATGCAGGGGAGTTTGTAGGGGACCAGGGGATTGCATTGTTGCCTCAAAGCACGAGAAAGTTTGTTCCAATACCAGGCTTGGCTACTGTTTGTGCAGAATTTGCATGTTTTCCCTGTGTTTACATTTTTTCCAATTGCTCCCGATTCCTCCCACACTCTGAAATTTGTATTGCGTAGGTGGTATCTTTGCTAAATTCTCCCTCAGTGTTCCTGAACAGGCACCGGAGAGCGGCGACAAGGGGACCTTCACAGTAACTTAATTGCAGTGTTGATATTTGCTGACTTGTGACACGAATGAATAAACTTCAAACTTTTTCAAAACATGAAAGATCTCTCTGTGAGATATTGCTATGCAGATACGACAAATACAATGGATGCTACAGCCTGGTGCCTGCATGGGTTATTAGCAGTGCATTTATGTTTTTTGCAGAGGGTAAACAGAGTTCTGTGAATGGATTATGTGGTCTGGTTACTGGCTGGGTGATTAGCAGTGAACTGGTGTTGTATGTAGAGGGTTAAAGGATCCATAGAACTTGGAAAACTACAGCACAAACAGGCCCTTCAGCCCACAAGTTGCGCCAATCATATCCATAGCTACCAGGCCTATCTATAACTCTCAATCCCATTAAATCCCATGTACTCATCAAGAAGTCTCTTAAAAGGCACCAGCGAGTTCGCCTCTACCACCACCTACGGAAGCCGATTCCACTCATTCACCAACCTTTGAGTGAAAAACTTACCCCTGACACCTCCTCTGCACCTACTCCCCAGCACCTTAAACCTGTGTCCTCTCGTAGCGACCATTTCAGCCCTGGGATATAGCCTCCGAGAATCCACCCTATCTATACCTCTCAACATTTTATACACATCTATCAGGTCGCCTCTCAATCTATATCTCTCCAGGGAAAATAGACCTCGCTCCCTCAACCTATCTTCATAAGGCATGCCTCCCAATCCCGACAACGTTCTTGTAACATTCTACTCACTCTCAATAGTTTCCACATCTTTCTTGACGGATTCGGTCTCAAACTTTTTCTCACAAAAGAATAGCGTTTGACGCCACAGGTCTATGGAAAGTCACAGGACAAAGAAGACATCTTAGCCCATTGGTCCTGAGGGACATTTGTCAGTTGCTGAAAGAAATTATAACTAGATACACAGATTCAACAGAAACAACAAGAGCAGCAAACCAAGTTCAGTCAATGACAAGAAAATTAAACAGCCTTTTTAGAATTAGGAACAGGACACAGGGGGACGGAACTTTACAGCCTCACTCTTCCCGAAACTGCAAAATCCCACCGTGTTTAACATACCTTCCCATGCTCCGCCCCTTGCCTGCTTTGATTCTCGTGGTGGTTAGACCGGTAAAATTCCAGCCACGAACTTACCTGGAACACCAACCATCGCCACGAGGGGATAGTAAAAGCATTGAATCGCCTTCAGTAGATAGTGAATCCGATCAGCTGATGTTATCATCCCATCATCTGCAGTAAACCTAGAAATCCAATGGAATAAACTCCTGTCCTTGGTTGGAACATTCCAATCCATTGTTCCCAGATTCGGGACCATTGTTGGAACATTCCAATCCATTGTTCCCAGATTCTGATCAATTGTTGAAACATTCCTGTTCATTGTTTCCAGATTCTGATCCATTGTTGAAACATTCCAATCCATTGCTCCCAGTTTCTGATCCATTATTGGAAAATTCCAATCCATTGTTCCCTGCTTCTGATCTCTCCTCTTCTTCCCTCTCTCTCCACAATGGCTGATCTCCCTTAGTGTTGACTTGTCGCTCCCGCTGGCTCTATGGGACAACACAATGAACGGGATCCCTTATTAGTACAAGAGAGGAATCCCTCCAGGCACACTAATCGGATCCATGGAGACTCACATCAATTACAGTCACTAAACAAACAGCATCACTTAACCCCCTTCAATCCAACACTTTTTATACCCAAAGTAGAACATTTACAGCCTGGTTGGGGTGTTGAGGCTAGGGAGGTATGGAAATTGGAAATACAAAGAACAAAACAAACTACAACACAGGAACAGACCTTTCGGCCCTCCAAGCCTACACCGACCATGCAGCCCGACCTCACTAAAAAAACCCTACGCTTCCGGGGACCATATCCCTCTATTCCCATCCTATTCATGCATTTGTCAGGACACCCCTTGGAAGTCACTACCATATCTGCTTCCAGTACTTACCCTGACAACGCGTTCCAGACACCCACCACACTCTGTGTAAAGAAAAAACTGCCGAGTACATATCATTTAAATCTTGCCCTTCGCACCTTAAACCTATGCCCCTAAGTTATTGGTTCTTCTACCCGAGGGAAACTCCTCTTTCCACTCTGTCCATGCCTCTTAATGTTGTAGTATTCTATGAGGTCTCCCCTCAATCTCTGTCGTTCCAGTGAGAACAAACCAAGTTTCTCCAAACTCTCCTCATTGCTAATGCCTTCCACACCAGGCAACATCCTGGTAAATCTTTTCTGTACCCTCTCCAAAGCCTCCACAGTAGTATGGCGACCACAATTGAGTGTTATATTCCAAGTGCGATCTAACTAAGGTTCTATAAAACTGCAACATGACTTGCAAATTTTTAAACTGAGTACCGCGGCCAAGGAAGGCAAGTATGCCTATGCCTTTTTGATAACATTCTCCACCTCAGTGACCTGTGTACCTGTGCTCCCAGATCTGTGTCTGTCTTAAGGTTCTGTCATTCACTGTATATTTCTTATCTGTATTAGACCTTGCAAAATGCATTACCTCACACTTGTCCGAATTAAACTCTAAATACAGTAACTCTGCCCAAGTCTCCAACTGATATATATCCTGCTATACCCTCTGATGGTCCTCATCGCTATCTGCAAATCCACCAACCTTTACAAACAACAAAGATCCCAGCACTGATCCTTGAGGAATATTACTTGTCACAGCCCTTCATTCAGAAACGCACACTTCCACTACAACACTCTGTCTTCTTTGACCAAGCCAGTTTTGTATCCACTTGCCAGCTCACCTCTGATCCCATGCAACTTCACCTTCTGCACCAGTCTGCCATAAGGGGCCTTATCAAAGGCCTTATTGAAGTCCATGTAGACAACATCCACTGCCCAACCCTCATCAATCATCTTTGTCACTTCCTCGTAAAACTTGACAAATTCGTCAGGCCTGATCTTCCTTTCACAAATCCATGCTGCCTCTCACAAATACTTCCACTTATTTCTAGTGGGAGTGAATCCTACCTTGAAGAATCCTTTCCAGTAATTTCCCCAGCACTGATATAAGGCTAACTGGCCTGTAATTGTCTGGATTATTCTTGCTACCCTTCTTAAGCAAAGGAACCTCCTCTGTAACCAATGAGGATACAAAGATTTCTCTCAAATTGCTCTCATGCCTCTCTCAGTATTCTGATGCACATCGCATCAGACCCTGGAGACTTGCCTATCTTGATGTTTCTCAAGAACTCCAATACCTCCTCCTTTGTGATCTCAACGTGGCTCAAACTATCCACACATCCTTTCCCAGACTCATCATCTACCAAGTCCATCTTTTTGGTTAATACTGACGCAAAGTATTCATTTAATATCTCACCCATTTCCTCTGGCAACACACATACATTCCCTCCGTTGCCCTTGAGTAGCCAACTCTTTCCCTGGCTATCCTCATGCTCTTTACATACGTGTAAAAAGCCTTGGGATTTTCCTAATACTTCTGGGGCCTTTTTTTTCATGAGCCTTTTAGCTCTTCTTACTCCTTGCTCCAGTTTCTTTCTACATTCCTTGTATTCCACAGTTGCTTCGTGTGTTCCCAGCCTCCCAGCATTGACAAATGCTTCTTTTTTTTCTCTTTGACGAGTCTCACAATATCTCTCGTTAATCAAGGTTCCCAAAACTTGCCATGCTTATCCTTCATCCTTATAGGAATGTGCCGATCCTGAATCCCCATCAACTTACACTTGAAAGCCACCCACATGCCAGATGTTGATTTGCCTTCAATCTACATTCTTCAGTTCCTGCCTAACATTGTTGTAATTAGCCTTCCCCCAATTTAACTTGAGGACTACACTTACCTTTATCCAACAGTACCTTCAATCTTCTGTTCCAAGTCTTTGTAATGGCAACTACATCACAGTTTCTCATAGTAATCCAAGTTCTAACTTCATCTGCCTTACCTGTTACACTTCTCACATTGAAACAAATGTTCTTCAGTCCACCAGACCCTCTCTGATTTGCAATTCCACACTGCCGGCTGTTTCTCTGAGTCTTACTGACCCTACTCTCTCATTCCCCTTCAGCTAATTCACCTTTGCCCTGGGTCCCACACCCCTGCCAAATCCTCCTGTGTGGCTCTAGCAAACACCCTGGACAGAATATTTGTGGTCCTCCAGTATAGATACAACCCGTCCTTCTTGTACAGGTCCCATCTGCCCCGGAAGAGACCCCAATGGTCCAGATATCTGAAACCCTCCCTTCTACACCAATTGTTTAGCAAAGTGTTGAGCTGCACTCTCTGCTTATTACTAACCTCACTAGCATGTGATACAGGACGTAATCCTGAGGTTACAACCCCAGATTTCTACCCAACTCCCTGAACTGCTGGCACACGACCTCATCACAAAACATGGAGAAACAATGAGAAACACAGACTGCAAGGTTTTTAATTTTTTTAATGAGTTATTTCATAACTTTAGAACTCAAATTACATATCAACTGAGGAAGAGACAGCTGCCTTACAGAACAGGCTGCGAAAATTGAGAGTTCGGGATCTATTGTATGTCTTTTAACAATGTCCTGCAGTTTAAATTGTTTTAGGTATGGGGTGTTCTTTCAGAAACACCTCTTGTTCTTTTTAGACCCACATAATATGCTGTTCTGTAATGAAGCTCTTCTGATCGATGTCATGAATCAATTCCCCCGTAATCCTTATTCACCTGTCAATGGACTTACTTACCTTTGTCATCACAGCTCTCATTCTCTTTGTTCTTGTCCAAGGCCCGGGTTCAGTGTGTGGGACTTGGAAGTGAATTTCAGCATTATTGCCAATGTTACAGAATCCTCAACATCTTCTTCATCCAACAGTTAGGTTGCACCATTTAAACATGTCCTGCAGCTTATGGATTCTGGTCGACATAAGAACATAAGAAATAGGAACAGGAGTAGGCCATCTAGCCCTTCGAGCCTGCCCAGCCATTCAATAAGATCATGGCTGATCTGTCGCTGCTCAGTTCCACTTTCCCGCCCTCTCCCCATAACCCTTAATCCC
>JASCQW010000191.1:5197009-5211236 GCA_030264375.1 Carcharhinus longimanus | reverse complement strand
CTTTTGCTTCCAGGTTGGAAATGTCACATGTGCAGCAGGTTAAGAACAAACACAGAGAGTGAAAGGCAGTGATATGATGTAAAACACTGCCGATAGAAATGGTGATACAAGATAAAATCTGGGTGGTAACGGGCCAGATTTAACCATTTGTTTTGACAGAAATATCACTCAGTTCTGAGTAAAATTCTCGGGCTAAATGACAAGAAAACTTCTTCATAAATGAAACACTAAACTATTTGTCCTCGACTGATTGCAAGTAGTTTTCATTCAGAAAGCAGTAACTCTGAGATTAACAAAGCGGATTGGAGAAAGTCTCAGACACTACCGGGGGAATGGAGAGCTGGAGTTCACCCAGAAAAGCAGCAACGTTTAAAAATAACGGGAACCAAACCAATGTTGCTCTTGACGTTCATCCTGTCTTGCTCAATATCACAGACCTTCCCTTTAAGATTCTTTCCTGAGTTCTCCCCGCCTCAAGTGCTGCAAATAACACAATAGCTCAATGAATGTTTTGCGATAAATGAGAATAATTCTGAAATCTGAATCATCTTGAAATAGAGCCATCTGGAAATGTTACTGCCTGGTCCCAAACCGCGGACGTCCCGCGTGTAAGGCGAGTGTGATAACCGCTACACTGTAGAAACATACCGATGGGTGCACTTGATGTAGTTCCGAATCCCTGGTGGAGCAACTAAACTGGTCCGACAAGCCCGTCAGTTGCCCACTTCAACTAAAAGAGAAAATGCTGGAAAATCATATAGAGTGTAGTAGCATTTATAGGAAATAAAAGAGCTGATGTTTAAGGTCCAGATGACACTTCGTCAATGTTTTGTCTGACACGTTTGGTTTCAGATTCCAGCATCCACAGTTATTTGCTTTCATCGAGTTGTTTACTTTACATTCCCTCTGCTGGTTCCTCGAATCAAAATGAATGATGATACATTCTTCTGCAGTCAATTTTAGTTATCACATGTTTGACCAAAGCTGTTCAAAATGTTTATAATAATTTAAGGAAAATCAGACAGTGGGAGAATTTGATCCCTCTCCTCCATAAATATGGTTATCCTAAATTTAGTGTCTTAGAATTCCCATCAACGACTCCCGGAGGGTCAGAGCTGATATTGGCAATGAAACAAATTAATGGAGTTGGATTAGATCACATGTCACACGGAGTCTTCTTCCCTACATTAAATCAAACCCCAAGTCAAAAACTGCCTCATTTCAGGAATCAATTCAATTAGATTTCGTTCCGCCTCTCTCTTATATTTTATACATTGAGAGAGAAAAAGAAAATCTTCATATCTTCTTTTATATTACTAGCCAGCATATTTCATCTTCTTCCTCTTATTGTTTTTTTAGTTGTCCTCTGCTCTCTTTTACAGGTTTCCCAATCCTCTGGCTTCCCACTAATCCTCGCCACTTTGTATGCTTTCTCTTTCGCGTTAATGTCAGGGATGCCTCATCGTCCCTGTGACACATTCCCTCCTCCTTTGGGATGAGTTTCTCTTGTGCCTCCTGAATTTCTGTTGTGCCTCTCAAAACTCCTGCCATTGCTGTTCCACTCTCTTCCCTGCTAGGCTCCCTTTCAAATCAACTCTGGCCAGTTCCTCCCTCATGTCTTTGCAATTACCTTTATTTAATTCTGATACCGTTACATCTGATTCTAGCTTCTCCCTCTCAAACTGCGGGATAAATTCTATCAAGTTGTGGTCACTGCTCCCAAAGTGTTCTTTCACCTGAAGTTCCCTAATCAAGTCTGCCTCATTACACAGCACCAAATCCAGAATGGCCTTTTCCCTAGTAGGCTGTGTCACAAGCAGCTCCAAACAAAAACTTAGGCATTCCACAAATTTTCTTGGGACCCACTATCTGCCCGAGTTTCCCAGCCCACCAACATAAAGAAGTCCCCCATGATTATTGTAACATTGTCTTTTTCATGAGCCTTTTCTCTCTCCTGATTTATTTTCTGCCCACATCCTGACTGCTGCTTGAAAGGGCTTATACCTAACTCGCATCGGGGTCTTTTTTTATTTTTGCAATTGCTCTTCTCCACCGACAGAAATTCTATCCCTTTTGATCCTATACCGCTTCTTGCTATCGATTTAACTTAATTCCTTACTAACAATGCAACACAGCCCCTTATGCCCATCTGCCTCTCCTTCCGATAGGACACACTTCCTTGGATATTTAGATCCCAGCCCTGATCCCCTTGCAGACAAGTCTCTGTGATGCCCACAACATCGTACCGGCCAATTTCAATGTGTGCAACAAGGTCATTTACTTGTCCAGTACACTGCACACATTTGGGTACAAAACACTCCGTCTTGCGTTTACCACCTCCCTTCTCATACTCATCACCTTTTTTTGGTCCTGCCTGAGATTAGATTCCTGCCACCTTCTATACTCTTTGTTCTATTATGTGGGAGGCCAGGGAGGCCTGCTATCAACAGCTCCTCCACTCTCTCAAGGGACCGACAATCCCTTGGGAGTTGATGCCTGGGGACTGGAGTCAGTTTTAAAATCCTCTCTGGCGAGTGAGGCCTCGATGAACCCTCCAACGTTTTGATCCTCTTCCTGCCCGCCGTCAGTAACCAATGTCGAGTTCCCTGTCCCAGTGTCCCCCTGTCACACTCTTCTCAAGTACTGCTGGCCCTGTTTAGATGTCTCGGTTCCTTCTCCCACACAGTCTTCAATTCACTGTTGTCTCCTTACGACCTCACAACAGAAAATGCTGAGACAGTTTGATGTGAAGCCTCTTGATCAGAGTGTTCTGTACATAACACTGAGAGATAGTTCTATCCGAAACCTCTTGCTAAGATTGAACTTTAAATAATGCTGACAGATTGATCTATGTGAAGTCACTTATTAAAATTGTTCTCTCTATAAGCGATACATCAGATTGGCTGCAGCGTGGATTTAGCAGACAATAGCGATCCTGGTTAATGAGAACCTCATCTAAAACCCACAACCATGATCACAGTAAGACAATAAGAATAGGAACAGAATTAGGCCATTAGGCCCATCGAGCACGGTCCACCATTCAATTATGGCTGAGAAGTTTCTCAAACCCATTCTCCCGATTTTTCCCCATAACCCTTGATCCCTTCACCAGTCATGAACAAATCTATGCCTTTCTGATGTACAATCAATGAACTGACCTCCACAGTTTGTGTTGCAGTGAATTCCACAGATTCACCACACTTGTCTGATGAAATTCCTTGTCATCACAGTTCTAAAGTAAGAAGTCCCACAACAGCAGGTTAAAGGCCCACAGGGTTATTTGGAATCACGAGCATTTGGAACGCTGCTTCTTCATCAGGTGAGTGGACAACTGGTGTTCTGAGACTTCTTACTGTGCCCACCCCAGTCCAACACCGGCATCTCCACACCACAATTCTAAAGGGCTGTCCTTTCCTCTGAGGCTGTACCCCCGGGTCCGAGTCTCTCCGACTATTGGAAACATCTTCCCCAAGTGCACTCTATCCAGGTCTTCACTTATGCTGGACGTTTCAATGAAATCCCCCTCCTCATCCTTCCAAACTTCATCGAGTACAGACCCAAAGTCCTCAGACACTCCTCATGCATTAAGCCTTTCATTCCCCAGAACAGTCTTGCCATTTTCCTCTGGATGATCTCCAAGGCCAGTACATTCTTCCTTAGATACGGGGACCAGAATTGCTGACAATATTCTGAATGTGGTCTGACAAGAGTCTTATAAAATCTCAGCAGTACACGCCTGCCTTGTATTCTAGCCCCCTGGAAATGAATGCTAGCAGAGAGAGCTCTGGTATTTGGAACTAATTTGAAGGATTTACGCTCTGACCCTCCATTATTACCAACTTTCCATACCTCCCTGACCCTCAACACCCCGCCTGGGCTGCAAATGTTCTACTTTAGCTGCAGAAAGTGTTGGATTGGGGTTAAGTGAAACGTTTTTTTTTTCTTGACTGGAATTGATATGAGTCTCCATGGATCTGATTAGTGTGTCTGGAGGGTTTTGTCTCTTCTATTAATAAAGGATTCCGTTCACAACAAATTGACAACTCTGACACTAACAGAGATCAGCGGCTGTGGAGAGAGGGGGGAGAGATCAGAACCTGGGAATAGTGGGTTGGAATCTCCCAATAATGGATCAGAAACTGGGAACAATGGATTGGAATGTCCCTGTTTGGCTGATGCAGCGAATTAGGAATCAAGTCTCTGACTGGTTGAGGCGGTCAGTAAGCAATCCAGTCTCGGATTGGCTAAGGCCGTCATTCAGCAATCCTGTCTCTGAGTGGCTGAGGCAGTCAGTTAGCAATCCAGTGTCTGATTGGCTGTGGTGGTAAGTTTGTGATGATCCTGGTATCTGATATTCTGAGGCTGTCAGTTAATGATGCTTTCGCCTCTTGACTGTCAGTCAGTTTTGCTTCTTCATTAATTGAATAATTGATGTAATCGGATATTTCACTGTGATTCTGATCTGCTCCCTGAATTTGGATTGAGTCACTGTGTAAATAAATGTGTTTGTGCAGCAATTTAAATTCTGCAACAGCCATCCGACTTGTTGAAATATATATTCAGGAAGAGTGATGTAAATTAATCCTTTCACTGTCGAATAGATAAAATATATAACAGACACCGACCAGAGGAGAATGAAAGCTCCGGAAATGCTGAAGAGTAAAATCATTGACTTCTTTCTGCTCTCCATCTCGGGGTCTTTGCGACTCTCTCCCTTACTCTGAGCCCTCAATCCCTTCCGGACTCGGCTGGTCACTAAAATGTGTCTGACTGTCAGAGCGTTAACCAACAGGATTAAAGCCAATGGGAGCAATGGGGTTAAAACCTGATCAACCCAGGAAAATACAACCCAAACAGGATCAGTCCAAATGCCTGCCTTTGTCTGACAGAACCACTGAACATGGTTTATTAACATTCGAGGTTCAATTGTGAAATATACGGGGATGTTCTTCACACAGAGCAAGATGCACGTTGTTGCCAGAACCATAGCTGCAGTTTTCCCAGTGCAATATTTAGCTTTTAGTTTCTGGCAGCAAATGGCCACAAACCGATCAAAGGAGAAAGTGACAGTGAACCAGAGAGAACAGTCTGTGGCTGCAGGTAGCAGAACCTGTTTAACACGACACACGGAGGTGATGTCCAGGAAATTCCTGGGGAAATAATACCCATTTATGTAGGTGAGAATGGGGTTAATGATGATGAACAGTAGATCTGCTGCTGCCATGGCCACGAGGTAGCAAGTGGTGCAGGTGGAGAGGCCACACTTTCCCCGACTCAGGATCACAATTCCCAGTAAATTAACTGTCAGAGAAAAAAGGGATAAGAGCCGGGTAATTTGTGAATAAATATTCTCTGTGTTTGAACCAGCGGTAAGGAGAGGACTTCAGCATCAACCCAATGGACAGGCGTTCCCGGGGTGGCGGTGTTGTTGGAAAGTTGTGTTAGAGATTAACATTGAAGATTAGAAAGTAGCCAATGTTACACCGCTGGCTAAGCAGGGGCTGGGGATCAGGAAGCTGCGAATTACACATCTCCCATTTTGTTGGAGTCAGTCAGCAAATTCAGAAATGTTGCAAATATTTCAGAGCGATTGGATTTCTGATCTGATCTGTTTTACAGGATCAATTCAGACTGGATGGGTTTCTCAATTAGACTCAAAATGGACAGAGCTATACTAGATATTGGCAATATAATCTGACACCCCTTCCTGCACCCCGAGGTGAACACTTCCCTCGACTGGGCAGCTGAGGAGTTGGATGTCAATTCAGGATTATTCTATTTACCTCACCTCCTCCAAATTTATTTCACTTTTTTTGTACTTCTAATTTCCAGATTATATCTTCTGTTTGTCTCTTCCCTCCCTTCCTGCTTTCCTTCTCTATGTCTTCTCCATTGCTTCCCTACCCATCTCTTGCTAAACTCTTCTTCTCTCTGGCCAACTTTATTCCCCTATATGTGGATTCCTCTCCCATCCAGTGCGTTTCCATTCTTCACTCTCATTATAACATCCCCCCATTTCACTCTGTCCTTCTCAAATACTTATCCCTTTCCTAGTCTTTCTGATATCTATCTCTCCCCACTATTGCTCTCTGTACCTCACTCTCTTCCCATTTATGTTCATCTCCCTCCAGAATCTCTGTCTCTCTCTTTGTTCAGCTTTTTTGTTTGGCGTTTAAGCATGATCCCATGACAATATCTAGAGAGGACGGGGTTGGGAGGGGATACATTTCATTCACCAGCCTCACGCCTGGTATAATCCTTCACCGAGCCACTGAATGCCATATGAATTCTGAGTTTGGATACATAGCTTCTCAGTGGTAGAAAGAGATGATTTCCGCACTTTAAACCGGGAACAATATCATTCCACTGGTAGACTTTTAACATGAGCCTTCCAGTAGTTACTAATTAATAAATAAATAAATTTATTTATTTATTGATCGATCGAGTGATTTTG
Source organism: Carcharhinus longimanus (assembly GCA_030264375.1). Taxonomy (NCBI): domain Eukaryota; kingdom Metazoa; phylum Chordata; class Chondrichthyes; order Carcharhiniformes; family Carcharhinidae; genus Carcharhinus; species Carcharhinus longimanus. The sequence goes on along the minus strand of JASCQW010000191.1, from coordinate 5,204,782 downwards.
TTTTTAATAAGGAATCCTGGGGGCGCAGACTGAGACTGTTTTCCAGAGACAGACCCGAATTGTTGATCCTCAGATAATGTGGTTCTTCCCATCCCCTCACAACAATATAATTTGTAGTTATTGGCAACGTGGGTCAGAAATGTTGCAATGCTCCTTCCAACACAGTGCACATGAGAGAGAGGGAAAGAAGCAGTGATAGGGACAGAAATCAGAAGTTAGAAGGAGGGATGGACAAGAGCTGGCAATTGTGGTTGTAGAGAACTGGACCTAGATAAGAACAGCCATCTCTACAATGAATGAATACGATAGCGGAATGAGGAGAAAGGAAAAAGAAGGGATATAACTGAGACAGACGAAGGCCCGAGGGAAGTGGAAGGTCAAAGTCGAGGTGGTGATAGAGGGAAGCATTTGAGAAAGAGCGACAGGATGTGAGGGTCCCTAATGCCTCGTCACTTGCTGCAGCTCCAATCATACCCTGTCACATCATCTGACGTGTGGATAAACATCCTGGGAGGATTGAAAAATGTCATGAAGGAATCAACAGTCCCTTCCAAAACTGAAATAGAGAGTGGAGCAGCTTCTAGAGACTGAGAGGGGATAGGGGATGGGCAGGGTGCAGCAGGGCAGGCATTGTAATTCAGGTCTAGATGATTCTGTTTGTGGAGTTCTTTCTTTCTCCATTTCAACGCTTCTGTCTGATTGAAGATGGAAATCGAGGGAAGGAAATAGTGAGAGAGAATGAGGAGAGCCGAGGATGAGAGGGAGAGAATAATAGAATCATACAGTGCAAAGAGACGATTCGGCCAAACTAGTCCGCACCAGTAGAAATATCTGAAATTACACCCAACCACATCAGCCAGCACTTGGCCCATAGAGCTGAATGTAATGATGTGGCTCATCCAGGCACTTGTTAAAGGATGTGAGGCATCCCTCCTCTACCACCTTCCCAGGCAGCGAATTCCAGACCATCACCACCATCTGGGTAAAAAGTATTATATCACATCATCCCTCAACCTCCTTGTCCTCACCGTGACTGGCCCTTCCAATAAGGGGAACAGCTGCTCCTTATCCTCAATGCCCATGTCCCTCATAATCTTGCACACCAGATCACTTCGCCCCCTCATTCTTCTATGTTAAAATGTTAATAACCCAAGCCGATGGCACCTCTTCTCATAACGTAGATCGTCCATCCAAAGCAGCATCTTGGTGAATCTCCTCTGCAACCCCTTCACTGTAAACACATCCTTTCTATAATGTGGCGACCAGAACTGCACACAGTACTCTCGCTGGAGCTTTATCAAACTTCTATCCAACTGCAGCATTACTCCTTGCTTTTGTAACTATGCTTCGATTCATAAAAGGAAGTGTTCCACATGTCATTTTCACCACCCTTCTCAGATACAATGCTGCTATCAAAGATCTGAGGTCAAATACGCCAAGGTCATATTCTGCCATAGATCTTGCTAGAGTCCAATCACTAATTCAATATTTTCTAGCCAAATTACATCTTCCAAAGCTCACACTTTTCAGGATTCCATTCCATTAAACGGTATAAAAGACACGACACACTGCTAACTGTGTCCTGTGCGATCTTGCTGCAGAACTTGTTTTGAAAGGTTGTCTCAGTATTAAGAGACAGTTTGGTCTTTCAAGGGAAGAGAAGGGAATTCTCCAGACTTTGGACAATGCACACACACAGTCTGGTAGGTGTGTGGGGCTTTTTGTCGAGTTCAATGTGAAGGGGTTCACTGCAGCTGTGAGGATGAGGACAGGATAGGTCTGCATCTCATTTGAATAGGTTCACAATGAAGCTGCTGTGGGATCTTGCTGTGCACACACTGTCCTAGGCCCTTTGCCTGCCTTGTAAGAACAGCCATCCTCTTTTAAATAGTTAACTAACTGCAAAGAAGATTCGTAGGCCTTGAAAATAAAAAAAAGCTTAAACTGAATAAATGGGACAGAGGGAGTTCATGACCATTTTCTCCAAAGGGATTGAGGGGGCATTCTGCCAATATCATATTGCTGTCTGTGGGACCTTACTGTGCGACCAATACTCCAGCCCCGTTTTTCACATTAAAACAAGACACACACAAACATAGAAAATATTATAAAGTCTGAACGGAATTTTGAAACAACAACTGTGCTTTGAATCTTCCTGTGGACAAGTTACATCGGAAATTTCCAAATTACTAGCAGTGAAGTCAAATTAAAAGTTAATCTCATCGATGGAAATAATTTTTGATGGTCTGGAGTAAAAGTTCTTTAACTTGAAGCGGGTATAATTGTGGAATAAAAAATGTTTCTGAATCTGAGTGATACATGTGAGGGTTAAAGAAAATGCACAGGATTCCATTTGAATACAGTGATTGTCGATGTTCTTGTTCTATGCCTGCTGTTGTAAAGCTGAGTTTGTGAGGTGTGATCCCTTTGAAAGCTGGTTTTGTGTCCTTTTCAAGCTGTACTTGTGACAATGTTTGGATGTTTAAAATGAAAATGCAGACAGGGTACACAGACTGCAACATTTGTAGCCAAGACCAAGCGTCAGCATCACCATGGTAACAGGTTTGACAGGCTTTTGAATTTTGAGTTCAGCCTATCAGGTTAAAAGAGACACTCAGCTACCAGGAACTATCAAATTTTAATTTGTGGTTGATGACCAGATCAGATCAATCCAGGTGTAAGAAAATTCATAGGTTATCACAGTTATAAAAACAAATGATCAACTGCCTGTCTGCAGTTCGACTGAAGGGCTGCCACCTCTCAAAGCCTAGGGAGGGAAAGACCAGCCTTCTCCAGCTTCGAATACCTCAATCTATCTATCAAAGTGTACCAAATCAGAAATAACTTTTCAGGCAGCGGAAGGAAAGATGAACACCATTTTATTTTTCCAAAGCCACAAAACCTAATTGTGTATATTTTAAGATGGACTCAATTCTGTTATTTCTGTTGTCAAAGAATTGACCTTGTGTTTATTTGAACAACATTCCAGTAGAATCTTACTGTAATCGGTGTTAGTTCTTTAACTAAAGTTAAATAGTTAAATAAATAAGATGCTAATTATTCACTTAAACTGAGTATCAGATATTTAAGTTAGTTAACCACTAAATGTCAATGAAAGTAAAAGTTTACACTTTCCCTCATATCTTTCACAGATTACAAAGTAAGGTTTTCCTCTTGGGAGAATTTAACTTGGCTTGTTAAAACGGCATCAACTTCTGTCTCATGGCAATGACTCTCTACCTGTTTCTCTGTATCTCCATTTTTGTAGCATGTGAGAGGGAGGAAGTGAGAGAGTGAAGAGAGAATGGGTGAAGAAGGGCTAATGTTACAGAATGTGGGAGTGAGAGAGAAAAGGGGGTATCAGGTTAAACGGGGGAGAACAGCTAAACATTGTGGAGTTGTGATGGAGGGAAAGTGGCACAAGATTTGGGGTGGAATTTCCGGTGTACAATAACTGCTGATGTCCCCTGTCACATCTTTCCAGAAAGTGTAATGGTCAAACACTCCAATCTTGAGACAGCCTGTTTTGAAATTTATCTTGAGGAAATGGGCAGCTTCTTCCCAGTTGATGTTTTAACCTCATGCATACTCGGCTGGCGTTGAGGAAACATTGCTGCCCATGGGATCTTGCTGTGCATCAATGACCTGCAGCATATACAGAACTGCAAATGCTTTCCACACAACTTAAATGGCAAATTAGCTTAGTGGCGATAAAGATCATGGGAAGGAGGAGGGGATAAAAATCAAACCCCTAACCTTGGTAAAGACTTGTTCCCAATCCCTGTGTCCTGTTTGCATTTTTAGACAGGGTGGTGGGATTTGAAATATTTATTTTTTGTGTATGGGGAAGGTGGTTTTGGATTGGGTTCAATATATCGTTCTCTGTCACTACGGCTTCTCTCTCTCTCTCTGCATCTAACTGTTTCAATGATGTCTTTTGTATTAATGTAAAACAAAATCCCAATGTGAGTTGTCGTTTTATTTCTGTGGTATATATGAGGGGTGTGCAGAAGGCACAGGGGTTGAGCAGCAGCGGCTCTCTTTCCCTGTCGCCCCTTCCAGCCGTGTGTAGAATGTTTAAGGCTGGAAAGTACAGTCTGTTTCAATAGGGCGGGAATTAAACCTTTGTCTCCAAACTTTAATGCATCCTCTGTGTCTGGCCTCAATTCAAGGCCTAATCACAGGGACCTCAGGATATCTTTTCCATTCTCTTCATGCCGAACAGGTTATATGTTTAATTGGATGAGACCAATGGTTAAATAAACCTGCAACAGCCAAATTAATTCATTTCATTTATGGTGTAATGGACAGTTTTCCAACTCTCTCACCCAACGTTCTCGTTCGGTTATGTTACAGTGAGGGAGAGAGATAGAAAACATGAGGGGTGTAAGAGAGCGACAGAAAGAGAGCGAGAGAGAGAGAGAGAGAAAGAGAGAGGGAGGAGCGAAACCAGAGGGACAGGGAGAAATTAGAAGAGAAAGGGTCGCTAGGAGAGAGATAGGTCGTGGTTTGGGGGTCCTCTGCTGTGTTGTATCAGCTTAGCTCCCGCTCCCCAGCCATAAAACATAGAAAGTAGCAGCATGAGTAGGAGCCTGCTCCACCACTCATTTCATCGTGGCTGATCATCAAATTTATATCTTCATTCCCCCCTCCCTTTCCTTCTTATCCTTTAACCCTTTTAGCCTCTCGAGCTATACCTTATTTCTTGTTGAAATGATGCACGTTTGCCTTAACTGCATTCTGTGGTGGCGAGTCCCACACATTCACCACCCTGTGAATGAAGAGTTTTCACCTCAACTGAGTTTTAAAAGGTTTACCCGTGAACGGCAAGCTATAAAAAGTTTTAAAAGTGTCTTTACTAGCCACAAGTAAGTCTTACATTAACAGTGGCATTGTGTACACCTCAATTCCGTCAAATCTCCGCGTTCACCTTTCTTTGGAAATCAACCCCAGTTTAACCAGCCTCTCTTCACTACAGAAACACTGCGGTCCTGCAGTGCAAAAAAGTAAAAAATAATCATGTAACACAGACTATTATAAAGAGCAGTCAGTGCATATTCCGAAATAAACATTCTTGACAGAGCCAATGAGTCATTTAGCAATTATCAGGAATGATTGAGGAGATAAATATGTCCGACAGATTGTGCTTTTAAATGTCTTCAATAAATTAAGACTTAACAGACTTGAGTAACCTCAGAGCATGTGGAGCTAGAGGACAAGCAGCAGAATGGATATAAACTGATTACAAACACAGGGAGCCAGAGATAAAAGGATTTTCCTTGATTGCTGGATGGTGGGAAGTGGTCTTCCACAAGGATAGCGCTGGGATCACTGCCCTTCACCATTTACATTAACAATATGGAATCGGAAATCAAAATAACAATTTCAAAATTTACTAAACTTCCAAAACTGAAAATGAGAATGACCAGAGTGGAAGAATACAACTAAACACAATAACACATGAACAATAAATTATGGCATTGCAAATTGGGTATTTGAACTGGAAATTAATGTCAACACAGCTGAGTGTCAGGTTCTGCAGTCTGATCAGAACAATATACCAATAACTCTATAGAAATCAAGTGTCTGAATGCTTTCGTGGAGCGTAAGGGTTCAGGTGGTCAGATTGACAAAGTGCTTGAAGCAACAACACCGTTTCGACAGAAGCATAACAACATGGAAAAATGGAGTTCATTTGTAATCTAATAGAAATGTGAACAAATCACAACATTTTTGAAATATATATCACAGAAAACTGCACCTTTGTTATTGGGTAGTTCAAGTTTCAGGAACTAACTGACATCTGTTTCTATTCAATACACAACTTCGCTATGCAGACATTTCACATCGCACACTGACCACCAAACATTATTAAAACAAATCAATCTCTTCCTATTTCCAAGCTATTCCAAAGATTAAAGACTGGGACAGGTCCATGGAATGGATATCTCACTGCTCCAATAAATGTATATATAATTGAAGGTAAACCAACTTATTTCATTCCAGTATTTTTTTTTTCCAAACAAAATACAATTCTACACAGGTAGATAGTTCCAACAATAGATTGATACTTAAATCAGACATTCCACTCTGGTGTAGTAAAAACACATGAGTGCAAATCTACACTGACAAATACATCATGCAACACTTGTTAACTTGTGCCTGATAGTCCACTCTGGTTATTGATCCACAATCAAAGTTTAATTCTATTCTTGCTCCCACTAAACATTATTGCAGAGAGATCTCTGTCACTAGAGACAAATCTAACAATACACAAGATTCCACTAAACACAATAACCTCATTAATCACTGAGACTATAAATTACATGCAGCGTTTTGTCAGTTGATGGAAAAGGATTAAAACCACAAAGATATTTCAAGTCATTTGATTTAAGTAAATTACATTATTTACCCGGTGCCTGTCCACCAGTGACAATGAGATAAGCATGGAGCATTTCCAGTCAAAGTTTAAAATCAGAAAGCGGCTCACACACAGATTTACACAACCTCAGTTGTTAGAGTCACTTACCAGGAACTCCAATAATGGCGATGATTGGGTAGAATATTTTCTCAACCACTTCAAATGAAACCAGCATTTTCAGTGTAAGGTGATGTGCCCCTTCTTGTTGCTGACAGTCTCTCTGTTTTAAACTCGGAGATTATATATTCCCAAAGTCTTTAATTTACACACTGTGGAATCACCGCAGGGACATTGATGTAGTAACATGTTTTTTTTTAATATCAGATTACAACATTGAGTTCAGTGAAGGGGAAAATATATATTTTTAGATGGAGTTGTATCTTAGCAAACACTGGACTGTGTCGCTCACATTTATCAGCTAATAACAAGTGGGAAGAGGCAGTCCATTCAAAAACCATCAGTCCCAGCTCCAGATCTCAGATTGTTTCAATGAGATCTGTCACTGGACTGTCACATTTCAGTAACTGAGTTCCAATTGTTATGGTGCCTCTGCGTGATATTTAAATGAGAACATTCAGTTATGTGTTTTCTTTGTCGATTAACATAAATTGCAAAATTCTGTTAATCAATATTCTGGAACTACTTAACCGGCAAGGAAGATTATTTTTCCCCCGGAATGTAATGAATATCCTCAAGTTGCGAAAATGGAGAAAGCGTTTGGAAACAATGGGAAGGTTCAGAAAATTCAGATCCTGATACAAACACGTCACCTCGTAGAGCAGAAAATATGCAGATCTAACCGTGACAAGTAATGCACAGGCACAAATTGATATTGCACCCCCCCTCCCCCCACCATATGATACATAATATTATACTGGGTGAGAAATGCCTTGAGACGCTGAGAGACAGAGAGAAAAAGAGAGGCAGGGGGAGGGTGGGAGGAGAGATATACGGAGAGAGAGAGAGAGAGAGATGACCTGTGAATGTGGAAGAGATTATGGGGAAGCAGATATTAGAACAAAGAATAAAGAAAATTACAGCACAGGAACAGGCCCTTCAGCCCTCCAAGCCTGCACTGACCATGCTGCCTGACTCAACGACAACTCCATACACTTCCGGGGATCATATCCCTCCATTCCCATCTCATTCATGTCCTTGCCAAGACGCCCCTTAAATGTCACTACCGTATCCGCTTCCACTACCTCCCTCAGCACCGAGTTCCAGGCACCCACCACCCTCTGTGTACACAATATGCTTCGTATAACTCTTTTTAAACTTGCCCCTCGTACTTTAAACCTATGCCCCCTAGTAATTGACACTTCAACCGTGGAAAAATAGCTTCTGACTATCTA
>JASCQW010000191.1:5179545-5195337 GCA_030264375.1 Carcharhinus longimanus | reverse complement strand
AATGCCTGCAACAATGTCATATACCTTGTTCAGTACACTGCACGTATTTGGGTACAACACACTCAGTCCTGCATTGACCACTTCCCTTTTCATCCTTGTCAACTTTCGATTTTACTCCTACCTGAGGTTAGATACTTGCCACCTCCTATACTCTCTGTTCTATTACGCGAGAGGCCAGGGAGGCCTGGAATCAACAGCTCCTCCACTCATGGAGGGGACAGGGAACTCGACATTGGTTATTGACGATGGGACAGAAGAGGATCAAATGTTGGAGGGTTCCTCGAGGCCTCTCTCACCAGAGAGGATTTTAAAACCGACTCCAGTCTCCAAGCATCAACTCCCAAGCGATTGTCTCTCCCCCTGATCAGATCTATGTGAGATAGTCATAAGGACCAGGAATAAACTGTGGGCTGCATTGTACTGTAAATATGCTGTGGATTCTGCACAGAGCCTGTCTGAAGCGAATAGAGAAAAATATTCAATTGTTCGCACATGTATTGGGGGTGGGGATTGTTACTTACAGGAGAGGCGTGTTGTATATACGTTGTGGCATTCCTTTCAGGGAACAGACCATGTGATCTCAGGACTGGGGCGAACTGTTGGTATCCTCCCAGATTGGGCAGTCAATGTTTGGAGTATGTTGTGAACAGACGGAATAAAGAGCTGTGTTCCCTAACACCTGACTGTGGAGTCAATATTGAAGAGAATTCTCAGCACCACAGGACATAAACAATCGGCCTCGGTCCCAGTGCTGTACAACTCTACTAGTAGCTAGAATCCTCTATGTCACCCTCTCAATCTCTCCTCAACGAGCTGACTCTCTGTCCCAGCGTCCCCCTCTCACACTCAGCTCAATGTTGTGACTGGTTTTCCCTGTGTCCCAGTGTCCTTCTCTCACACTCTCCTCAAGGTGCTGACTCTCTGTCTCAGTGTCCCAGTGCCCCCGTCTCACACTCTCCTCAAGGTGCTGACTGGCTGCCCCCGTGTCCCAGTGACGTCTCTCAAACTCTCCTCAAGGTGCTGACTGTCTGCCCCAGTGTCCCAGTGACCTCTCTCACACTCTCCTCAAGGTCCTGCTTGTCTGTCCCACTGTTCCCCTCTCACATTCTCCTCAATGAGCTGCCTGTGTGTCCCGCTGTGTCACTGTCCCCCTCTCACACTGTCGTCAAGTGGCTGCTGACTCTTTAGGTGTTCCAGTGTCCTTCTCCAACACTGTCCTCAACTCACTCTTGCCTCCTTACAACCTCACAATTGAAAATGAAGAGAAAGATCGATGTGAAGCCTCTTGATAAGGTTCTTCTGTGTGTAACATGAAGAGATATTTCAATGTGAAAATTGTACTGTACGTGACACTGAGAGATTGTTCTATCTGGGGACTCTCACTAAGACTGTAAAGTCCGTAATGCCGTGATATAGACCTATGTGCAATCCCTGACTAAGGATTTTCTGTGCATAATCTGTACATAAGATCGCCTGCAGCCTGGATGTAGCAGTCTACATCAATCCCGATTAATGCTAACCACATCTAAAATCCACAACTATGATAACCCTAAGTGAGTAAGATATGGGAACAGAATAGGCCATTAGGCCCATCGAGCCGGCTCCACCATTCAATTATGGCTGGTAAGTTTCTCAAACCCATTCTCTCTCTTTTTTTAATCTCCATAACCTTCGGTCCCTTTACCAGTCAAGAACTTATCTATCTCTTCATTAAATACACTCAGGGACCTGGCTTCCATCATCATGTGCAATCATGAATTCCACAAATTCACCACCGTCTGACTGAAGAAATATCTCCTCATCACATTTCTAAAGTATGAAGTCTTCACAACAGCAGCTTAAAGTCCCAAAAGGTTAGTTTGAATCAGGAGCTTGCGGAGTGCTACTCCTTCATTAAGTGATTGGACAACTGGTGTTGTGATACTTCTCACTGTGCCTACCCCAGTCCAATATCAGCATCTCCACATCCCAGTTCTAAAGGGAGAACTCTTTCCTCTGAGGCTGTGCCCTCGTGCCCTTGTCACTTCCACTAATGAAACATCTTCTCTCTGTGCAATCTATCGAGGCCTTTCATTATTCTGTAGGATTCAATGAGATCCCATTCCTCATCCTTCCAATCTCTGTCAACTGCAGACTCAGAGTCCTCAGCTGCTGCTCAAGGATCAAGTATTTTATTCCCCGGATCATTCTTGTGAACCTCCTCCGGACCCTCTCCAAGGCCATGAGATCCTTCCTTAGATATGGGCCCAAAATTGCAGACAATACTCTGAATGTGGCCTGACCAAAGTCTTATAAAAACTCGGCAGTTCGCCCCTGCTTTGTATTCTTGTCCTCTCGAAATGAATCCTAGCAAAGAGGCCTCTGTTATATAGAATGAATATTGAAATATTTACAGTCTGAACCCCATTACTTCCAATTCCCTGACCCTCAGTATCTAGGCTGGGAATGTTCTACTTTGTGTGTAGATAGTGTTGGATTGAAGGGGGTTAAGTGAAGCTGTTTGTTTAGTGACTGTAATAGATGGGAGTCTCCATGGATCCGAATAGTGTGCCTGGAGGGATTTCCCGCTTTCATTAATAAGGGATCCCGTTCAATGTGTTGTCCCATTGAATCAGCGGGAGCGACAACTCTGACACTAATAAAGATCAGCGGCTGTGAAGAGAGAGGGAGGGACAGGAGAGATCAGAATCTGGGAGCAATGAAGTGGAATGTTCCAACAATGGATCAGAATCTGGGAACAATGGATTGGAATGTTCCAACAATGGATCAGAATCTGGAAACAATGGATTGGAATGTTCCAACCAAGGACAGGAGTTTATCCTATTGGATTTCTTGGTTTACTGCAGATGATTGGTGGATAATACCAGCTGACCGGATTCGATATGTACTGTACATGATCCAAATCTTCTACTATCCCCTCCTAGCCATTGTTGGTGTTCCGGGTAAGTCCTCGGCTGGAATTGTACCGGTCCGACAGCCATGGGAATTAGAGCAGGCGAGGTGCAGAGGATGGGAAGGTCTGTTAAACACGGGTGGCATTTTTCAGCTTTTGGAAGAGTGAGGCTGTAAAGTCTCATCCCCTGTGTCCAGTTCCTAAGTCTAGAAAGGCTACTTTACTGTATTGATTTTCTTGTTATTTACTGTAGTGGGTTTGTTGCTCTTGTATCTGCATCCAGTTATTAATTTTTTCAGCTACTGACAATTGACAATTGTCTGTGAGCGTATGAGTTGGATGTCTTTTGTGTGCTGTGACTTTCCATAGATATATGACCTCAAACACTATTCCTTCATGAGAAAAAAGATCAAGGCAAAATCCTTTTTTACCCTCTACATGTAACACCAGTTCACTGCCAATCACCCAGCCAGTCACCAGGCCGCAGAATCCATTTTATTGATCATGTGTGCACAGCAGGATCTCACAGAGAGAACATATTTCATAAAATTTGAAAATTATTCACCAATATCACAAGTATGCAAACATTAATATTGCAGTAAAGTGGCTATAAAAATCCCCGAGTCGCCACACTCCAGCGCCTGTTCAGGTACACTGAAGGAGAATTTAGCATGGCCAATTCGCCGAACCAGCACAACGTTTAGATTTTGGGAGAAAACCGGAACATCTGGAGGAAATACACGTAGACACAGGGTGAATGTGCGCACTATGCACAGACAATAGGCAAGCCTGTATTTGAACCAGGGCTGCGAGTTGTTATGAGGCAACAACGCAATCCCCGGTACCACCACAAACTCTCCTGGAGTCACAGAAACACAAACATACCCATATTAATAGAGACATTTGCTGATAGAAACAATAAATTTTCGACAGTTACTCCCACTCACACAAAATTCAAGAATCAAAATTGCTGTTACACTCCAGAACAACACACTCTTAGGAACACTCATCAGGTACTCTGAATTGCTCAACACAACACACATACACACACATACACACACGTACAAACACATGCATACTGGTACAGACAATATGGACACAAAATACACACACGGGCGGGTTTACAACTATTCCCTGTCCATTGATGGCAGGGTGAGCGTTAAAACTGCGTGACAGCTAGAACTCAGGTCCACACCCGATTTCTCACCTCTTGCAACCTTCACTAGCAACAGATATTGACCCTCAGGTTTTTCAAAATTTATAATACATCTTCCCTCAGAACATCTACCTCCTCCATCCTATCAGCCTGTATCATGCTGTTTCTTATCCTCAAAAACATGACGCCTCTCCTTAGTGAACACTGAAGAAAAGTATTCATTCAATGCCTCACCTATCTCTTCTGACTCCATGCACAGGTTCCCACTGCTATCCTTGACTGGCCCTAACCTCACCCTGGTCATTCTTTTATTTCTCACATAAGAGTAAAAAGGCTTGTGGTTTTCCTTTATCCGACCCATCAAGGATTTCTCATGACCCCTCCTAGATCTCCTAAGCCATTTTTAACACATTCCTAGCCATCTTGTAACCGTCAAGCGAGCCAACGAAACGTTGTTTTCTCACCTTTGTGAACCATGGTTCCCTCACTCGGCCATTTCTACCCTACCTGACAGAAACATACCTATCAAGGACACACAATATTTGTTCCTTGAACAAGCTCCGCTTTTCGTTTGTGCCTTTACCTGACAGTTTCTGTTCCCATCTTATGCTCTCTAATTCTTGCCTAATCGCATTATAATTAGCCTTGCTCCAATTATAAACCTTGCCATGCTATGTGACCCTATCTCTCTCCATTGCAATAATGAAGGGCACCAAATAGTGGTCACTAACTTCAAAGTGTTCTCCCACAAACAAATCTAACACATGGCCGGTTCATTAGCTAGTACCAATTTCAATGTGGCCCTGCCTCTTGTTGGCTTGTGCACATTTTGTGTCAGGAAACCCCCCTGCACACACTGTACAAAACGTGCCCCATCCAAAGCATTCGACCTATAAATGTTCCAATCAATATTTGGAGAGTTAAAGTCACCCATGATAACTATTCTGTAACCCATCCATAATCAGCTTTGCCATTTCCTCCCCCACGCCTCTATTACTATTTGGGGGCCTATAGAAAACTCCTAACACCGTGAACGCTCCTTTCCTACTTCTAACTCCAGCCCATGTGACCTCAGTTTTCAGATCACCCTCGAAAAGCCTTTCAGCAGCGATTAAACTATCCTTGATTCACAATGTTGCTCCTCCACCTCTTTTACCACCTTCCCTACTCTTACTGAGGCATCTATATCCCAGAACTGCCATCAAACATTCCTGTACCTGTTCTAACCATGTCTCCATAATGGCCATAACATCATAGTCTCAAGTACCAATCCACACTCCAAGTTCACCTATCTTATTCTGGGCGCTCCTTGCATTGTACACTCCTGCGACCTTGATACCTTCCTCAGTGTCTCACTATACTCAACACTGGCTTTTGGACTACAGCTCATTTTCCCATCCCCCTGACACATTAGTTTCAACCACCTCGAAGAGCAATAGCAAATTTCCCACCCAGGCTGTCCCTCTGGTTCAGATGCAAACCGTTCTGTTTGTACAAGTCGCACGTTCCTTAGAATGTGCTCCATTTTTCCATGTAAATGAAACCCTCTTTCCTACACCATCCCTGCAGCCATTTGTCAATCTGCACTCTTTCCCTGTTCCTCAACTCACTAGCACGTGGCACCGGCAACAAACCAGAGATGACAACATGCTCTGCCCTGGCTCTCAGCTTTCATCCCAGCTCACTAGATCCCCATTTCTTTCCCTACCTATGCCGTTGATACCGATATGTACCACGGCCTGCGACTGATCTCCCTCCCCCTTAAGGATCCTGAAAATACGGTCCGAGACGTCACAGGCCCTTGCACCTGGTAGACAACATACCATCAGTGAGTCTCCTTTTGCTATTGCAGAACATCCTGTCTGCCCCTCTAACCATCGTGTCCTCAATAACTGTTGCTCTCCGGTTCTTCACCCTCCCCTTCCCTTCAGAGGCACAGGAACAGACTCAGTGCTGGAGATCCAGTCACCCTGGCTTACCACTGGTAGGTCGTTCCTATCAACAGTATCTAACACAGTATCCGTTGTTGAGGGGAACGACCACAGGGGAGACCCGCACTGGCTCCTTCTTCCCAGCCCCTCTCAGCATCATCCATCTATCTTCATTCTTCGGAGTGTCTAAATCCCTGAGGCTTTTATCTATCATCACCTCTGCCTCAGAATGTCCAAAATTCATCGAGCTCCAGTGCCCTAACACGGTTCTTGAGGAGCTGGAGATGGGTGCACTTCCCACAGGTGAAATCAGCAGGGTCACTGACGGCACCCCTCACCTCAAACATTCTGCAGGAGGATAAGTCGTGATGGCCTTGATGGTAGGACCAAAGCCATTTGAGGGCTTCGGGCAAGCTCGAGAGCAAAGGCATGTGCCCCTTCGGCAATGCCCACCGAGCACTGTCACTGGACAGTAGCGGGTGTGGGGCCTGAGGTGGCAGGGTCTACAGGAGGAGGCCCTGAACGTAGCGGGGCCTACAGGCCACGGCGTGCAGGAGTGTGACCTTCAGGGGCAGGAGCTGAAGGGGCGGTACCTGAAGGTAAATAGGCCCTTGTTGATCTGACCGATCCACTCAGGGGAGTGTCCCAATGCCACCTGCATGTTATTGGTGGAGGGGGGAGTGCAGCCCCGCTGCTGGTCTGCATGAGATTGGCGAGGGTAGCGGGTCCTACAGCCAACCTGCACACGATAGGTGAGGCAGAGATGGGGGTCTCGCTGCCTCTCTGCATGCACAGTGAGTTAGGGAGGGGAAATCTGCTGCCTCTCTGCATGCACAGTGGGGTAGGGAGGATGTTCTTCTGCCTCTCTGCATGTTTAGTGTTGTAGGGAGGGGAGCTGGCCTCGTCTCTACATGCACATTAGGTAGGGAGGGGACCTCGCTGCCTCTCTGTATGGGCAGTTGGTTAGGCAGTGGGCCTCCCTGTCTCTGCATGCAAGGGTTGCGGTCCCTGGACTACCTGAGGACAGCTGCAGTGTTGAAGCGAGCGGCAGCAGCAGAGAGCTGACAGATGTCTCTCTCAGGCCAGACAGTTCACTGCTCACTGCAATTGTGTATTTGCAACCACGTAGGTTTAGTGTGTGGTCGGCATCCCAGCCAGGGCTGTGAGAGCTGCAAGTGACGGGGCCACTGCAGAGGGGGGGTCTAACAGTCATCGAGTTTTAACGGCACAAAATGAGGCCCTTCGGCCCATTATGTCTCAACTGGTCATCAAACAACTATCGAATCGAATCCCGTTTTCCAGTACTCGATCCAAAACCTTGTCTGTTCTGACTTTTGAATTGCTGATTGTGGTTGTTCCCGCTTCTACCATCCTTTCAGGCCCTGAGCTGCAGATCCCAGCGCCCTGATTGTGGGAACATTTTCCCTGAAATCCACACAGAGATCTGTCCTTTACCTTAAATCCAATCCCCTCTGGTTATTGAAACCTCCACTAAAGAGAAGTTTTCTTCCTCTCTAGGTGCCCCACAATTTTGTACGTATCACTCAGGTTCCCCCTCCCCCCAACTTGAAAGCGCTCCCCACCACCACCCACTACAGCCGCTCCGCCTCCAGCCATTTCTGCTCCAAGGTGAGAACAAAAACAGCCTAACCAGCCTGTCCTCACAGCTGGAACTCTCCAGCCCAGGCAGCAGCCTTGTGAATCGCCTCCCCACCGTCTTATATTCCATGCTGCAGATGCTAAAGGCAAGTATCCTGCATGTTCTCTTAACCACCTCATCTACCTGTCTTGCTGCGTTTAAGGATCCGCATATATGCAACCCAAATTCATTCTGGTCCTGTGAACTTCCTCACACTCAACCAGACATCGTGCATTTCCTTGCCCTGATAGTTGTCCCAAATGTAACGCTTCACATTTTTCAGGTGTAAATTTCATTTGGCCATTTGGCCAGCTTTTTAGTTTCCTCAGTACTGTGGCATAGTGGCTAGCACCGCTACCCCACAGCGTCAGGGGCGTGTGTTTGATTTCTGGCTTTGACCATATCTGGAATTTGCACATTCTCCCCGTGTCTGCATGAGTGCTGCAGTTTCCACCCACAGTCCGAAAACTTGTGGGTTAGATGGATTGGTCAGGACTTAGTGTCAGAGAGAATCGCATTGGGTAAATGCATGGGCTTATGGAGGCATGGCCTGAGTGGGATCGTACTCATTGCAGACTAAATGGGCCGAATGGCCTCCTTCTACACTGTAGGATTCTATGATTCCTGTAATCTAAGAGTTCTCTCTTCAATATTTACCACACCACCAATCTTTGTACCATCTGTGAACGTATTGATCATACCTCACACATTGATGTGTAGAACATCAGTTTACACGACAAACAGCAAGGGACCCAGCATCGATCCCTGTGGAACTCCACTGCACCCAGGCTTGCAATCACAAATGCAACCTTCGACCATCACCCTCTGCCTCCTATCACTCACAGCATCAGGGATCCCAGTCCAATCCCTGGGATTCCATCAGCACCAGCACAGCCTTTTTTTTCTTATTTTCAAATCAGCTCCATTCTCACAAATAGCCTGTTGGGATTCCCCCTATTCCAAGAACATGTGATGTTTCTCTGGAAAGGATCCACTTTGAGCAAGTCCAGTTTCTCCCAGCTCCCCAGTGTCCACGTTGAGCCTTGTAAATTCATTCTCAATCACAGCTGTCCTGTGTACATCATCAAACTGCAGAAGTTCATTGGCAATGTCAGGACACTTGAGATGTTAAAGGCTGATTTGAATTTGTTTTGGTTTATTATTTTCACATATAATAAATATGTGAACCAAGCCGGGAATCAAGCTCAGGTCCCTGTGAGACAGCAGTGCTAACCATTGTATCACCATGCTGCTGACTCAAGAAAAGCTCCGTCTCTGCTGCCATCAGACGTTTTAATGAGGATTCATGGAGCTGCACTGGTCCAGTAGACCAAAGTGGGACAGCAGCAATCACATTGACTATTATGGACGACATCTAATCTCTGAACGCTGAAGTTTTCATCCACTGTTGAACGCAAACACTGGCACTTGTGTTCTGTGCCAATCGAGTGTGAGATTACTATTTCATCCTGTGTTCTACTAGCAGTAGCCACAATGTTGTTGTCTCCTCTCCAGGGTACAGTTCTGTGTAAATATAATGCAGATTCTGTGCTATCAAGGCATCAGGATCTCCCTCTGCCAACAGTTAGTATTGTCCAGAGGAAAGGGTCAAACCAGCACTGTTTGGTACCAGCTCTGTTGTGGGGGTTGTCAGTGAGCTGTCTGAGAGGCAGTAACTTACCATCTACAGGACTCCAGTCTAGATTTTCTGTCAGGGTTTAATCCCTCAGCCTTCATACCCTCCAAATCCTCCACAAGCTGGGGGGTATTTACCTGTTGCTGAGTGAGGGTCAATGTTGTGGACTCCTCGGAAAACAGTCTGCCAAATGTATACCATTGTGTTGCTACCATGGTGCAGCACGGTGGTACTTCGGTTAGCACTGCTGACTCTCAGCATCAGGGACCTGGGTTCAACTCCAGGCTTGGGTCAGTAGCTGTGTCGAGTTTGAACATTCTCCCCGTGTCTGTGTGGGTTTCCTCCTGATGCTCCGCTTTCCTCTTGCACTGCAAAAGACGAGCTGGGTTAAAAAAAGCGATTTTATGCGTGTACATTATTTTTGTATTTCAACGCATCATCAGTCTAAATGGTAACTCCTTCCCCTGAATCGTGTCTAATTTTATTTTTCTTATTTCCCTTCTTGACAGGGAACATAATCACAATTGTGACACTGACGAGCAGAAATTGTGGTCTATCCAAATGTGTCACTGTTTACCTGGTGGCCATGTCAGTGGGGGATCTGCTCGTCATTATCATTGACCTGATATTGAGACACATTCCCATTCTTTATCCAGAACAATTTTATTTTCTGCAATCTGTCCCCGTGTGTAACATCCACGCCATCCTGCTTTACGCAGCCACTGACTGTTCTGTTTGGTTCACTGTCGCTTTCACCTTTGATCGATTTGTGGCCATTTGCTGCCCCAAGCTGAGAAGTAAATATTGCAGTGAGAAATCGGCAGCTGTGGTTTTGGGAACAGTGACAGTGCTGAGCTGTTTAAAGAACATTTTCTGGTATTTTATGTTATTAAATAGATATTGGCTGGCGAACATGCCCTGGTTTTGTGAAATCAAAATAGAGTTTATGTTCTCTCCATTCTGGGCAACGATAGAATTCCTCCACCACATTCTAAACCCGTGTGTCCCATTCGTCTTGATTCTTCTGTTCAATGCTCTCACTGTCAGACACATTTTAGTGAGCAGCAGAGCCCGCAGGAGACTCCGAGCTCACAGCAGTGAGGAGAATCCCAGAGACCCAGAGATGGAGAGTCGCAGAAAATCCATCATTTTATTGTTTGTTATCTCAGCCAATTTCATCCTCTTATGGTCGACATTAATGGTTTATTCAGTATGGGGTCGGATATTTGATTTGGGCTTTAGGTTGGTAACATTAGATTTTTTTGTTATGGAATTGGGCTTAATGCTGCAACTCCTGAGTTGCTGCACAAATACTGTCGTTTATGCTGTGACACAAACTCACTTCAGACAGCAGCTAAAAAATCTACTGAAATATCCCCTTACTGCAATTCTTCAACTCATTTTCCCCTGAGATAAAACTACAATGTCAAGACGCCTGACTCTTTCTATTCGACATGCAAACTGTAAATCACCAAACAGCCTTACAGTGACAGAAAGAGGCACAAATAGACAGGGAGAGAGAGGCAAGGATAGCAATAGCAAGAGTGATAAAGGGAAACAGACTGAGACAGAGAGAGGAAATTACTCAAAGACACGAAGAGCAACAGAGTATGAAAGACTTCCTAACAGGTACAGGGGAAAGAAAAAGACAGATAGAGAGACAGAGGGAAATAACAGAGGCAGAGAGAGAGAGAGAGACTCTCACAGAACGAGAGAGACAGGGGTAGAGAATATGGAAAACAGTGATTGAGATATGCAGGGAATGAGAAAGAGAGACAGAGGAAGATAGATTGTAAGATACTATAAGAGATGGAGACAAAGACGAAGAGGCAATGGGAGACAACAAGTGAGGCAGAGGGAAATAGCCAAAAAACAGGAAGAAACAAAGATACAGAGACAGAGAAGATGAGTGAATGGGAACGAGTGAGACTGAGAGAGTACAATGGAGAGAGCAAGAGAGGGATATACTGACAAATAAAATGGGGACAGAGATGGAGAGGGAAAGGAAGACTGATGTAAAGTGGAAGAAGGAGAGAGAGACTGAGAGGGGTCAGGAGAGACATATAAAGAGGGTCGAATGAGGGAGACTGAGGAAGAGGCAGAAATACGGGAAAAGTTGCATAGAGAGAGGTGAAAACAGAAGAGAGACAGAGAAAGAGAAATGGAGAGAGAGATGCAAAGAAAGACAGGAAAAGACAGAGAGGCATGTTTAATGAATTTAATGATAACCATCAGGTGGAGTTATTGGGATATGAGCTCCCTGATTGAGACAGTCAATGCTGCCCAATCCAGGAGCCCTGCAGACATATGTAATATGGTGTCTCGGTTACCGGAGCTCAGGATATGCACACTCAGGGTATGGACTGGTCGTTTTATCACTAGACTATTAATATGCCCAATGTTGAGTCTGATTCTCCAGAGGGTGTGAAGTTGGCAAAGCATCAAGGCACCCAGTGGTGATCCCACAATCCCGGAGAGAGACTTAAAGGCAGTTGATAGGTTATTAGTGAAGAATCATGGCAATGGATCCGAGTGGTTATGAGGGACGTTCTTTTCAGGAACAGGGCCAGTTTCCTATCAAATTCACTTGGGAGATACCATCCTATGGGAATGCTTCAATCATCTACAAGCCATGAAACCCCAAGCTATGCAGGAAAAATCAATTCCCAGCACACCGGGGTCTTTGGAAAGAATTCCAGGCAGTCTGGTTCCTGCTCTCCAATCTGAAGATGGTGTCTGAAATGGACACAGCAGGTTTAACCTCTTGACCACATTGTCTCCCGATAAAGGGCATGTGGGCCACAACACTCACGGCGGAAGAGGCGAGCTCGGGTCTGCTGAACCCCACTCACTGCAGCACCCCACTCACTGCACCATTTATCTGATTAAGTGTAAAGCTATTGAAGACATTTTTCATCGGAAGTCACTTGGAAATTGTGAGCATCTTTAAAAAAAATTGCACTGAGCCAACTAGGAGTCGAACCAGGAATCTTCTGATCCGTAGTCAGACACGTTACCCATTGCGCCACTGGCCCACCTATGAGTTTACGACAGTTGTTACATATTGGCCCGACGTTTTGAAAGTCTCAGGCAGAAACTGTATCAAAAAGTTTGCGTTTACTTGTGAGGAAAAGGTCCATCATTGAGATTGTCTTAATTCATTTACTCTCATCCCTAATTGCCCTTGAATTGAGATGCTGAGTTAATCTGCCGTGGTGGGATTCAAACTGCTGCCTAAAGACCGTAAGATTACCCAACCATTAAACCATTCCACTCAGAGATTCAACACTCGAATATCACACGCTCGTGGCATTAGGCTTCAATGTGCATTCAGAAAAAAAATGAAATAGAAGTGCTGAGAATCCACTGCACACTGAGCAAGTAATGTGATGCTCCAATTTTTACTCAACACACATTTTATCAGTTCGTGTAGTGGCGACAGGAACAGGTCAGAGGCGGGGAATCCTCTAGCGAGTAACTCACCTGACTCCCCAAAACATGCCCACCATCTACAAGGCACAACTCGGGAATGTGAGTGAATACACCCCACTTGCCTGCTTGCTGCAGGAACTCACCAAATACACCTTAGACAGCACTTTCCAAAACCCAAGACTGTTACCACCAGGAGAGCTCCCTCCAAGCCGATTACAATGCTGACTTGGAAATGAATCATTGAACATTCACTGTCTTTGGGAGAAGGTCCTGGAATAATCGCTCCCCCCGTCACTAACAGCACTATGGATGTACTTTTACCAATAGACTACAGCAGTTCAAGAAGGCAGCTCACCGCCACCTTCTCAAGGGTAATTACTGATGGGTAATAAATGCCGGCCTCGCCAGGGAGACCCACATCTCACAATGAATAAACAGAAACATGCAGCCAACTGACTGAACGGACAATCATGGGGTCACTTGAACAGGTGAATGATGATAAAATGAATGTCCCGTCCTAGTCAACCCTTTTGAAAACTGTTTTTCGAGTGAGCGTGTTGTGCTGATGGGTTCCCTGCACTTTGTGCTCATATTCTCAAACCAAGCCCCATGTGAACGAATCCCCCTCGTCTGTAGCGGGAAGAAATGAACAGAGATTGTCCTTACTGTTCAATCATTTTGCCTCTGGAGTTTATGGTGAAAACGCAGCTGTAAAACTGTCGTTACACAGATCGGCCGCTAGATGGCGGAGTGACTCTTTCACTGAAGGGTCTTGAGTTGAAACACATCCCAGACAGTCTGGGGGGAAAATCCCTATCTGGGAATAGGGGGGAAACCGTGTAAAAGGGAAAATAGAGCGGTGTCGATGGGCTTTCGAGAAAGGAGATAAACAAAGTCAGAATTAGTTTTCTTTCATTCAAGGTTTATTTAAACATTTGAGAGGGCTTTGAACAGAAACTTTCTTTTGAAGTTGACAAAACTGAATACAGCTAATTAGCTTTACATTGAGAATAAAACAAACCTACTGCGAGCTGTCCAATATACACAACACTGTAACAAACACAAGGCAGATTAAACAGGAGCTAAGCATATCGGGAAATGAACAATAGTGAAAAAGAACGAAAAAACTTATTGATTTGTACATGAAATTTAAATTACACGGAACCAAACCGGGCAGAAGCATTCGTTAAGCTCCCTCATGTTGGGTAAGAAAAATGTTTGTTTTTCGTTTGTTGCTCAACATTATCTGAACCTCGATGTTTAATGGTCACTAAGAAACAGGAACAGCCACTCAGACAGATGAGGGAATCGAGACTCAGTGCGGATCTACTGGAATTTCCTGTAATGGGCCGGAGTTTATGCACCTGAATGTTTCACACCCAGAATAAAAAAAAGGCTCAAGTGTCACTAACAGATAATTCTTGATTCTCCTCCATTTAAATGTAGTTGAGTTTGTTTAAAAGCTGACGACATTCAATCTCAAAATTGTGATCTGTATTTCCCGGTGATTCGATTGGTTCTGTTGGTCAGTCATATTTTCAATTCAGTGATGTTCAAGATCAGAAATATTCAATTCATAATGACGAAATATATGTTAAATAATACATTGATACGAATTATTGAAACAAATACTGAGTACAATTGTACAATGAGCTTTGATAAAGTGTCATCAGGACTCGGAACGAAGGCCCTTTTCACCCCTTACAGGTGCTGCCAGACATTGTGAGATTTTGGAGCATTTCCTCTTTTCCCATCCGCAGTAATTTGCTTTTATCACAGAATACAATTGATTGAGATTACGCGAAGAAAGATGAAAATGATTTATTAATAAATGGGTAGAAATCATTGCTCCCTTAGATATTTGCGAGACGAACGCTTTTAAATGTTGATGTTGGGGATAAGTTGTACAATCAGATTGAAAGTAACGGTTATCTTCCTGAATTCAGTGACATGGGCTCTCAGTCTAACCATCGGAACCTGCAGCAACACAGCGTAGTTGAACATTGCAGACAGGCAGATTTGCTCCACTACTTTTCAAGCTGTTTCTGTAGTGTAGTGGTTATCACGTTCGCCTCACACGCGAAAGGTCCCCGGTTCGAAACCGGGCAGAAACATTCATTAAGCTTTCTCATGTCGAGGAAGGGAAAATTGTTTGATTTCAGTTTGTTGCTCAACATTATCCGAACCTCGATGTTAAAGGCATATTATCATTGCTCTGACATCACCCTCAAATACTTTCTGTGAAATAAGGTGCACTTACGGGAAAGTTCGCTTTTGACACCGAGCATTTATTCGCATCTGGTTCAGCCTACAACAGAATTTAATGGGTTTATAGGTGCAGACTAATATGGTTAATCGCCATCTGAAATATCTGATAGTAGTGTGTGCTCAAACAGACAGATACAAGTGATACTGTAAGTGAACTAGTGAAAATGGCGCACATTTCACAGAAAAATCACATGACGAAAATGACACTACACACACTCCTGCTTTCAATCTGAGCTGTGAGACTACAGCAGTAAGGACCAAAATTCAAACCCATTTTGGCAGCAGTGGGATTCGAACCACGCCTCCATAAAAACTAGAACCTTAATCCAGCACCTTAAACCGCTCGACCACAGTACCAGGTACCACAATCATATTATTTAATGAGAATGTTACTGAAATTTGTTTAAAGTAATGCAGTTGGGAAGGGCCATCGGGAGGATTGAGCCTGCTCCTTCTCTGAATCAGGTTAGCCTGAACTGTGTAACAAACAGAAATTATCTCCAGTCAGAAACACAATGAGCTGCACTGAAGGGACAGCATCATTTAAACTGTCCTTAAGCTCGTCGCTTCTCAATTTCCTTTTGCTCTGTTTTTTGAAGGTAAGCAGTGGGGGTGTGGAGATGGCCTTCGCATGATATTCGTCTCCATCGATTGTACACTGAAGACTCTGAAGAAGATGCCACAGCTTCTGAACTCTGGGGACTGACTGGGGGAGGAAGAACACTGACCGCCGGGTCCCAGAGGAGGTCGGTGCGTGTTTTTTTTTGGTGTGTCGTATCGGAACTGACGATTGATGAGTCAAATGCAATATTCTGTTCTTACAGGGACATCTGTCAA
>JASCQW010000191.1:4576713-4587113 GCA_030264375.1 Carcharhinus longimanus | reverse complement strand
ATGAAACCAGACATTTATCTTTATCCTCTCAGAGGATCATCAGTGTGTGGAATTCTCTACCCCAGAAGGTGCTGGAGGCTGGATCTTTAAGGTTGAGTGTCATAGGTTTTTGTTAGACAAGGCAAGTCAAGGGTGCAGACAGGGAAGCAGAGCTGACAACCAGACCAACCATGATCATACTGATTGGTGGAGCAGGCTCAAAAGGCCAAATGGCTTGCTCCTTTCCTAAGTCCCATGCTCCTGAGCAAAATGTCAACAAAGTATTAACTGCATCAGGTGATAAGAATCAGAGAAGAAAAAATGCAAATTGTCTTCAAGCTGCACAGACAATTTGCTTATCTTTCTTGTTAAAGATTGCTAAAGGATGCAGGTTTGGCTAATGAGGAGTGTACAAGGCTCAAAATGTGAAATATATAACAAGTTTTCGATTCTGCCATGTCCTATTATAAGCCTTCTGTTGGCACATGAGATGCTGCCATGGATCTAAAGGTATGGGACAAAAATAAATATTTTCATTTTATATTGGATAAGCATCACAACTATATTTCTTTCTACAGCCATGCATGATAATGACAAGACAGTAATTGTAGATAAAATCATGGACAATGGTTAGGGACCTGATTTCGGTTCCCAATTGCTAAGTTTCTAACTGATAATGTTGCTAGTCTCTCCCACAAGAGGAACATCCTTTCAGCATCTACCCTGTCAAGTCCCCTCAGGGTCTTAGGTCCTTCAATAAGATCACCTCCCAATTTTCTAAACTCCAATGGATAGAAGCCCAACCTGTATAACCTTCTCTCACAAGATAACTCACCCACTGCCTGCCCACCCACACACCCCCCTCCCAGCTTTCAGTCAAGTGAATATCAGTAAATATGTGGGGATAGGGCCTGAGTGGGATTGTTGTCGGTGCAGACTCAATGTGCCGAATGGTGTCCTCTGCTGTAGGAATTCTATATCTGTCCCTAAACTATCTCCAACACATTTCTATCCTTTCTTAAATAAGGAGACCAAAATTGTGCTCAGTACTCTAGATGTAGTATCACCAAAGCTATGCTTAAATAAAAGCAAATTGTTCAAAGTTTTATTGGTGTCAAAAAGGGAAACTGTCAGGCATCTTCACGATGCATGTCGACGATTTCTTATGGAGTGCACTGTGGATTTTAGGAAATACGTTATTAATAAGATTAAAATAGAATTCAAGATTGGAAATCAGGCTCCAGGGCTTTAAACATATTGAACTGAATTGATTTATTATTGTCATATATATTGGGGTATATTGAAAAGTATTGTTTCTTGTGAGCTATCCAGAGAAAACATATAGAGTACATCACGGAGAAGGAAAGGATAGGGTTGCAGTTACCAAAGGATGAGGAGAAAGATCAACTTAACAGCCATAAGTTGTTGTAGACAATTTGAGCTGCAAAGCAAATTGATGTATCCCCAAAAAGAATATGCAATGGCATTTCCTTTTATTATTTACAAATGTGATGTGAGGAAAAAGAAAAATTTCATATGAGTGATTTGGATTTGGAATGCACCACCTGGAAAGAGCACATTTGATGATTGCTAGATTAGAAATAAATGCAGGTGTACAGGGAAAAGGCAGGAGAATGGCACAAAACCATTACGGTACTTTTTAACCTGGAATTACATTTATGCTGCCATTCTTCATTTCTGGTACTCTAGTTAGAATATCTTACTTTGATGGACATCCAACATGAAACCATGAAAATGTACTCGATTTTTCCTTTTAACTGTTGCATGAGAAAAAAACAGGTCCATCACCATGGTCTTCCCTGTCCCTGCGAAGAACAAGGAAGATTTTGTATCACAAAAAGAATATGCAAAGACATTTCCTTTTATTGTTTGCAAACGTGATGCAAAAATAAAACTTTTTCACACGGTGGTTTGGGTTTGGAATGCACTGCCTGGAAATGTGGTGTAGGCAGGTTCAATTGAGGCATTCAAGAGGGCATTGGATGATTACTAGATTAGAAACAAATCAGGCGTACAGGGAAAAGGCAGGAGAGTGGCACAAAGCCATAATGCTCATTTGGAGAACTGGTGCAGACACGATGGGCCAAAATGGCCTTCTGCACCATAACAACTATAATTCAATTAGTCTTTTACATTAATATAATACACCAACCTTTGTTCTCAGCTGACATATGAAGCTAAACATTTCATAGCAGATGCACTGGTTAATCAACATTGTGAAACCTGTATTGTGAGATTGCTTTGGGGATGTGCAAACCTGTAACAGTTTTAATTTGCAACATCCAGTTACAAATCCACAAACTTGGGAGAAATTACTTGATAAACTGAGATGTTTTCCTTACTTCCTTTATCAATGTATGCATTGAGCACAGTTGGATGCAGTGGCAGAGTGGTTATGTTACTGGGCTAGTAATCTTGTATTTTTGAAGGGTGCTGCTTTCTTTTACATTACCATAACTCAAAGCTTTGGTGTTTAAGATGCTTTTCTTTACCTTGCCCCCATGATGAAGATCTAAAGGTACATTCAGTTTATTCAACATCATTATTCTAATTAGTGTAAAATTCAAATGCTCAATCGACTGAGTATATTCAGATTGGACACCATTCAAAAAAGGATCCACTTGGGGCAACTTGGGAAAACAATTTAAAAATGTGAGCAGGTCTCCTGTGGCATATCTCACTATGAACTGAAATAAATGCCACTTATTATTAGTTTCACTGATTAAGCCAAAATCCGTTTTTAACTATCTGGTATTCTGGGAGTAATATTTTGGTGAAAGAGGCGCCCTCTGTTTTTAATAGCACCAGAAAGGGTTCCCTTGGAATCTGGCACCACTGGAAAGTTGGGTGACCCTGGGATGATTATCCAGTGCTGCTATTGGATGAGGTATCTTCAACAAAAGGCTGTACTACACAATACAAATCACTTCCACTGTATTACAAACGTTTTGAATTCCAGTAAGCACCTCTCTCCAAAACCAAATAATGTCAATATATTAAAACTCATATCTGTACACACTACCAGTCATGTTTTTTCCCAATTATGTTAATATAAAGTCAGGATACAATAATTTCACTCTTGCACTGAAGATGATATTGTAGCATTTCTGTTTTACATCTTTGACTCCTTCAACTGAGCCTGCAAATTCTATTTCTAATGTATTCCATTGCTCTGCTTTCTACATTGCTACAAGCTTTGATTTCTACTTTTGATACAAAATCAATTTGTTTTATAAAACTGTCAGAATATAGCATTTTAAAAAGAGAAATAATCAATGCCTGCGCATTCTGGCCCAAATGCTCTCAACCTCTGATTCCAGGTCACCTGGTCAGACAGCACACTGGAAGATCCATTAATGCATTATAATTATATTGGAAATGTATGAGAAAATATACATCAGTCAAATCAACAACAGCTGAAATATAGGATGGCAGCTTAGCATGCCTGAGTGCAAAACAATTATGATCGGGACTTACCAACATCTCCATATACATAAAGGCCTTTTGGAGGTTTAGATCTTTCAAAAAACTGCAAACACAACACAAGGAACAGATATTTTCAGAAGTAATTAAGCAAAATGAAATGCACAGTACACATGTCCAACTATCTTTTTTTAATGTTTTGTTGCTCCCAGCTGATCGGCTATGGGAGATCATTGCTAAGCCAGGAATATGCAAACACTCAAGGGGACTAAATATGGAATGGAGGCTCATGCACAGAAAAGACAACCATATACACACAAAAAGCAAGACCACTACACTGAGATCCATTCAGAGAAAAGTGGTGGGGTGTGGGGGAAGGGGTGGAGAAAGAGACCAGGAGTGGGGGGTAAAAGAGCGAGAAGGGAGAAAGAGGAAGAGGGAGGAGAGTGAGTGAGACAGTGTGTGTGCCTGTGCTGAACTGATATAGTCTGAGCTTCCATTTGCTGAAAACGCACTAATTCTCCTGACATGGAGACATAAGAGAGCTGAAGTTAAAACAGACTTCATGTATCTATGCTCCAAATAGAGCTTGTCGGCCATGTCTTAAGTTTCAAACAAACTGCAAACACAACACAAGGAGCAGACATTTTAAGAGGTAATTAAGCAAAATGGAATAATAGAAAACAGAAGGTTGCAGAGAGAATAAATTCTGAGATAGTAACGATTAGTAGAATTGGCAGGTGTCGACTCAGAGAGCCACGGCATCCACAGAAATTCAATTACAAATTCCGCTTTGAATTAAAACGCATTCTGATGACAACAAACTCCAAGGCCAGGGGACAGACCAGAGAGACTGACAGCATTCAAATGAATCAGTTTGAGTGTCAGATGGCTTTTACTTTAGCGATGAGTGAATCATGATCCTGCTAATTAATTCAACACACATTTGTTAAGGTAATATATAGATATATAGAACCCTACAATGCAGAAACAGGCCCTTCGGCCCATCGAGTCTACACCAACCAAATTCCCACCCAGGCCCTATCCCCATACGCCTACACATTTACCCACTAATCCCTCTAACCTACACATCCCAGGACACTAAGGGGCAATTTTACCATGGCCAATCAACCTAACCCGCACATCTTTGGATCGTGGGAGGAAACCGGAGCACCTGGAGGAAACCCACGCAGACACGAGGAGAATGTGCAAACGTCACACAGACAGCGACCCGAGCCGGGATTCGAAACCAGGACCCTGGAGCTGTGAAGCAGCAATGCTAACCACTGTGCTACCGTGCTGCCCAGGCTGGGACTTATTTCCTTTGGAACATAGGAAACTGAGGGGTGATTTTATAGAGGTGTAAAAGATCATGAGTGTGTCATAGATAAGGTGAAAAAGACACGCAGTCTTTTTCCCAGCATTGGGGAATCAGAGTGCATGGGTTTAAGTTAAGAGGGGAAAGAATTAACAGGAACCTGAGGAGCAACTTTACACAGAGGGCGGTACATATGTGGAATGAGCTGCTGGAGGAAGTGGTTGAGGCAGCGACATTGACAACATTTAAAAGGCATTTGGACAGATACAAGGGCAGGAAAGGTTTAGGGGAAAAAAATGGGCCAAATGCAGGAAAATGGGGTTAACTTAGATGGGCAGTTTGATCGGCCTGCAAGAGTTTGGGCCAAAGGGCCTGTCTCTGTGCCATAGATTCTATTGCAAGAGTTTAGTGAACCAGATGGGTTTTTCCAACAATCAACAATGGTTTCATGGTCATCAGTAGATTCTTAATTCCAGATATTTATTACCGAATTCACATTCCACCAGCTGCCATGGCGGGATTCGAACCCAGGTTCCCTGAAAACTAACTGAGTTTCTGGATTAACAGTCTGACGATAATACCACCAGGCCATCGCCTCCCATTGGGCATTCAATTAGTTTTTTTTTTCTAATGAGTTCCCGTGTTGTATATTGTGTTGAACAGTTTTCCTGGCAGTGATTTACCTGATAGCACAGTGGTAGCAGTGCCACCACAGCACCAGGGACCCGGGTTCAATTCCGGCCTCGGGTGACTGTGCGGAGCTTGCACATTCTCCCAGGTCTGCGTGGGTTTCCTCCGGATGTCCCGGTTTCCTTCCGCAGTCTAAAGATGTGCGGGTTAGGTGGATTGGCCACGCTAGAAAAAAAAAAATTCCCTTCGTGTCAGGGGGAATTAGCAGGGCTGGGGTTGTGGTCAGTGCAGGCTCGATGGGCTGAATGGTCTCCTTCTGCGCTGTAGGAATTCTATGATTCAAATGCTGGGTACTGTACTCTAATTTGTATCTCAGTCACACAATTTTGTCACGAAATGGGTCACTTCCACGCTAACACATCTATCAGGATGAACCTGATTCAGTCCTGGGTGTGATTAACAGCAGAATCCAACCCCTGTCATCGCTGGTATTTTAATTTGCATGCTTGTTGTTACTGCTCGGGGCATTGAGTATAAGAATCAGATGTCATGTTGAAGTTTTATAAAACTTTGTTTAGGCCGCACTTAGAATATTGCATTCAATTCTTGTCCGCACATTACAGGAAGGATGTAGAATTTTGGAGAAGGTACGGAAGAGGTTTACCAGGACGCTGCCTGGATTAGAGGATATGAGTTATGAAGAGAGGCTGGACAAACTCATATTGTTTTATCTGGAGCGGCAGAGGGCTGATAGAAGTCTATAAAATTATGAGGCATAGATGGAGTTGACAGTCAAAATCTTTTTCCCCAAGAGTTGATATGTCTAATACTGGGGGCATGCATTTCAGGTGAGAGGGGAAAGTTCAAGGGAGATGTGAAGGATAAGACAGAGAGTGGTAGGTATCTGGAACACTCTGACAGATGTGCTGATGGAGGCAAATATGATAGGGGCGTTTAAGGGGTTTTTAGATAAGTACATGAATATGCAAAGAATAGAGGAATATGGACCAAGGGCAGGCAGAAGGGATTAGTTTAATTTGGCGTCATGTTCAACACAGCATTGTGGGCCGAAGGGCCTGTTCCTGTGCTGTTCTCTGTCCTATGGTAGGATGACCTTCTACACAACTCCAGGCAGCAAGATAGAATCCAACAGTACAGAAGGAGGCCATTCAGCCCATTGAGGACCTCGTTCCCTCATTTACCCTCCTAATCCCTCTGACACTAAGAGGCAATTTACCATGGCCAATCAACCTAACCCGCACATCTTTGGAGTGAGGGAGGAAACTGGAGCATCCGGAGGAAACCCCCGCAGACACGGGGAAAAACATGCAAACTCCACACTGAAAGTGACCTGAGGCCAGAATCGAACCCAGGACCCTGGCGCTGTGAGGCAGCAGGGCTAACCACTGTGCCACCGTGCTGCCTGTGTTTTTATTTCCCTCCCTGAGAGAGTGCTTGAGCGAACCAGGGAGGGGTGCATTGAAGCTGGTGATTTTATGTTCCTTCACCTATTCCGGATGTAATGAACAGCAGGACGCATCTCACCAACTAAATATGAACTCCTTGGAGTCTCAGCTGATGCACAGAATCGTAGAATCCCTACAGTGCAGGAGGAGGCCATTCGGCCCAGCAATCCTGCACTGACAACTATCCGACCCAAGCCAAATTCCCATAACTCCATGCATTTGCCCTGCTAATCCCCCTGATGCTAAGGGACAATTTAGCATGGCCAATCCATCTAACCCGCACCTCTTTAGACACTAAGGGGCAATTTATCATGGCCAATCCATCCAATCTGCTCATCTTTGGAGTGTGGGAGGAAACCGGAGCACCCTGAGGAAACCCACACAGACATGGGGAGAACATGCAAACTCCATACAGTGACCCTGAGGTGGGAATTGAACCCGGGTCCCTGGCACTGTGAGGCAACAGTGCTAACCACCGTGCCACCTGATTGCTGATCACTCTCTGCTTGGTGTGAATGGGCTTCTGAGGGATTTAAAATCACTCCCGAGACCTGAGCATTGAGCAAGGTCGCTAATCGGTGTGGCTGCCCTGGTGTTTCAGCAAATTGGAGGAAGAGGCGAATCCCTTCCCGCACACAGTGCAGGTGAAAGGTCGCTCCCCGGTGTGAACGCGCCGGTGTGTCCGCAGGGTTGAGGACTGTGTGAAAGCCTTCCCGCACACCGAACAGGTGAAGGGCTTCTCCCCGGTGTGAACGTGTCTGTGGGTCAGCAGGCTGGACGATCGGGTGAACCTCTGGCCGCACTCGGAGCAGGTGAAGGGCCTCTCGCCGGTGTGGACTCGCTGGTGCTGCCTCAGGGTGGTGGAATCGCTGAACCTGTTCCCGCAGACGGAGCAGGTGAAGGGCCTCTCCCCGGTGTGGATGCGCCTGTGCGTCAGCAGGCTGGACGACTGCGTGAATTTCTTCCCGCACTCGGGGCAGGCGAAGGGTCTCTCCCCGGTGTGAACGCTCCGGTGCGTCAGCAGGTGGGACAACTGAGCGAATCCCTTCCCGCACTCGGAGCAGGTGAACGGCCTCTCCCCTGTGTGAACTCGCTGGTGTCTCAAGAGGTCAGAGGACAGGGCGAATCCCTTCCCGCACTCGGCGCAGGCGAAAGGCCTCTTCCCAGCGTGACCCTGCCTGTGCGCCTTCAGGTTGGATGGGTCACTGAATCCGTTCCCACACACGGAACAGGTGAACGGCCTCTCCCCGCGGTGAGCTCGCTGGTGTTTCCGCAGGCTGGATGTACCAGTGAAGCCCTTCCCACACTCGGGGCAGGTGTACGGCCGCTCCCCGGTGTGAACCCGTCGGTGTTTCAGCAGGCTGGACGAGTCACTAAATCCCTTCACGCACTGCGAGCAGGTGAATGGCCTCTCCCCAGTGTGGATGCGTCGGTGAGATTCCAGCTGGGACGGGAAATTGAATCCCTTCCCACAGTCCCCACATTTCCACGGCTTCTCCATGGTGCGGGTGTCCTTGTGAGTCCAAGTTAAACTATCAGTTAAATCTCACACAAAACATGGGTACAGTCTCTCTCTGCTGCGAACGCTGCAATGTATTTTCAGGTTGTGTAACTGGTTAAAGCTCTTTCCGCACTCAGTGCACTGGAACACTCTCACTCGCATGTGTCTTGTTTAGAACCTTTTCCCAGAGAGGAACATTTCTCCATCACATTCAAAGGCCGATGAATCGAGTGGCTCTGTCGGATCTTTTTACGCGAACGATGGTTCGAGTTTCCTTTCTGTCAATCCTCCCTTGCGATACCTTGCAAAAGGAGTTTACAGAAGTCGTCATTCTAGGTATAGGACTGGTTAGGTGCATTGGCCATGCTAAATTCTCCCTCAGTGTACCCGAATCAGGCGCCACAGTGTGGCGACGAGGGGATTTTCACAGTAACTTCATTGCAGTTTTAGTGTGAGGCCAATTGTGACACTAATAAATAAACCTTTAAAGATATTTGTAATGGACAACTCTAATTTTTACGCAACAATTCCCCAGCCCTCCTCACCGAGTCTAGGTCTGTATCCTGCACAATTTGGAAAGCTGCCACCCCCTACCCTACTCCAAATCCCTTTATTGACCTCTTGTCTTGTCCATTCCTCAGGATCCATTGTGACCTCCAACAGGGTGCACGTTCTCTCCCTCTCCTCCCCCCTTTTGGAACTCTGCCCGTTCCCCCAATTTGGGACTTACTCTTCACTGTCCAGCCCAGAGCCTTTGGGAGTCTCTCCATTCTCCACCAACCTCTTTTCTGCTACCCCCAGAAATAATCACAATGATATTCCCACCAGCAACCCTCATTTCACTTACACAGCTCAAAATGCTGGGCACAGGTCACAGCCAATGATCCAAACCATTTCTCTGGGTGAGACAGAAGTATGCATTTGTCTCATGATTGAATAAATAGGAAATCCCAATGACAACCCCTCTCTGGGACCGGCTACATAGACAATGAAGGCAGAACAACTTTGGGGGGAGGGGAGGGGAGAGGAGCCCAGACTGCCCGCCCTCCCTCCCTCCCTGATTGGCTGGAGGACAGCCCGGTCCGCCGACATTTAGCCTAATAGCCATTGGCCAGGGCCACTGTCAATCATCTCATTCGGGCCATCCTCTCACCGCTACAAAAGGGGGCGGGGACGCCCCTATCCTGGAACCCCACTGATTGATTGGAGGAAAGCCTGGGCCGCTGACGGCGAATATGATCGCTCATTGGTAAAAGAGCCAGTCAATCAGCCCCGCATTGTGACGTCACGTCATAGGCCATCCCACCATAAAAGAGGGGAGCCCAGAGAACAGCACATTCCGATTGGTTAGGGAACTAAACGCCTTCCTCAGTCAAGCCTAATTATCATTTGTCCACTGACCTGTCAATCAAATGCGTTTGACGGTGACGTTCACCCGCTTCTGTTCTGAGCGGCGGAGCGTCCAGCTCCACTCACTCTCTGATTGGTTGGAGGCCAAATGTTCGCCGGAATATCCGTGACGCCCATTGGTGAACATAACCGTCAGTCATCTGTAGGTGACGCCCACTCGCGTTCTGCTCCTCCTCCTGTCCCCGGTCGCCCGGAATAGGAGGAAAATGGAGCCGGAGGGAAAGCCAAAATGTGAGGCGAATGACAGGAACCCACCCGGGGAGGAGAGGAGAAATTTAAAATGAAAAGAACTGTTTTAACACTATTCGCACTCCCCTCCACCGGCCCCCCCTCCCCCAGCCTCCCAACAAGCGGCTCTCGGGCAACCGGCCATGGTTACCATGGAAACCAGCCGCCATCTTGGCGAACAGATCAGGGCTCATGCGTCGCTCCGCCATCTCGCGGCTGAGAGATTTGGTGGGCGGGGCCTCCTGGCTCTGAAGATGGCGGCCGGTTGCCATGGTGAACCCCGGTGGGCTGGATCACGCGGGGGGTTTGAGGTGTGGAAAAATCAAATGTGCAACGGGGTGGAGGGGAGGGTGGAGAATATAACTGACAGTTGTTTAGGCCAATCGCGACTATTAGGGTCGGGCTGGAGGACCAACATCTTCAT
>JASCQW010000191.1:4303313-4315678 GCA_030264375.1 Carcharhinus longimanus | reverse complement strand
TGCATCAAATCACCGAATCACTGCAGTGCAGAAGGAGACAATTCTGCCACTGACCCTGCAATTAAAACAATTCCACCCAGGCCCTAACCCCTTAAACTCACGTTTTTTCTTTGTTAATTCCCCCTTCCTCAGCCCCGACACGAAGGGGTAATTTAGCATGGTCAATCAACCTAACCCATGCATCTTTGGACTGAGGGAGGAAACCAGGGCATCCGGAAGAAACCCACGCAGACACGGGGAGAACGCGCAAATTCCACATAGACAGTGACCCGAGACCATAATTGAACCCAGGTCCCTCACATTTTCACGTTTTCTCCTGGCTGGCTTCCTATTTCCCAGCCTCTGGAGGACTAACATGATCTAAGATTCTGTTGTCTGTATCCTAACTCGCAGCAAGCTCCACTCAATCATCACCACTGCGCTTGCTTAATGATATTAGTCTATATATATTAACACTTCATTTTGCATACTGCTCACCATGTACTCAATTCCAACATGTCCTCGTCCACGTCTATCGTTGTAACTTCATTCAGATTTAGTCATAACGTTAACATGGATGCAATTCGGGTTTCTTCTGCATCCTGATTTTTGTTTCCCCACTAATGGTGGGCAATAGGGTATGAGGATACATGGATTGAATTATTAGAATTGTGAAGTCGGCAATGATTCAGCTGATGCAATTTTTGGTGCCAGTAGTAATAGTAAAATTTCATCTCATGGATAATTATTTAATGTTCCCGTTTGAATTTTCATACACTTCACTCGACGCCGAACTAACAGCAAAGGACTCTCCTTTGTCTAAAGCCACCATTTAAATACACTCACTTTCTGAAATGAGGGGAGTTATCCTTTGTGAAATGAAGGCATAAAATTATGACAAGGCCCAAAATTCTAAGCAAATATTTTGGTTAATGTTTCATAGAATCCCCACAGTGCAGACAGAGGCCATTCGGCCCATCGAATCTGCAACGACCACAATCCCACCCGTGCCCTATCCCTACATATTTACCCATTAATCCCTCTAAGCTGTGCATCTCGGGACACTCAGGGGTAATTTAGCCAATCAACCTAACCCGCACATCTTTGGACTGTGGGAGGAAGCCGGAGCACCCGGAGGAAACCCACGCAGGCACGTGGAGAATGTGCCAACTCCGCACAGACAGGGACCCAAGCCCGGAATCGAGCCCAGGTCCCTGGAGCTCGCACTACCACTGTACTACCGTGCCGCCCTACCCGTACTTCTCCAGTATTCGATGTGCTGAGAGGAATGCTAAGCTGCAATGCAAGCAATTCATACATCAGGGTTCTGAGATTTCAAACAGACAATGGAAAACAACACCTATAGACAGCTGAAGGAATACATCAGCGCGTAATCTGTTTTGGATGAGCACCACAACTAACACACTGTTAGTAAAACAAATGTTGCTAAAATTTCATATATCCAGCTGCTGGCGCTACCCATTCATGGCATGTGCGATATTCCTATGCTGAATTGTGTTTCTACAATTGGAGAACAGCTGTTCTATTGGGTGTTATTTCTATCCGTGTTGGAGATTGTCTCAGTGTGTAGAGGGGAATCTGGGGTATTTATTCAGGCAGGAGGCAGTTAACTTGCTTTAGAGTGTGCCTGCAGCATGGGATTCGGGAAATGGCAATGTTGAGTGTTGTCTTGGTTCGGGCATCAACAGCTAGTCTACAGGATCTGGCATACTTCCAGGTCTGACTGTCTGTCGGTGTGCACTGAGGATTGATTCAGTGAGGTGACCTGATGAGTTACGTATCACAATGAAATGCTCAATGAAATCGCTTCCAGTCAAAGAAATCTAAAGTATTACCATAATCATGAGTTTAAATAATCAAGTATATCATTTAATATTAATTTAATTTGTTAATTAAAATAGTTAATTTTGAACAAAGAAGCAGCGACTTGGTCAAATTTAGATGAACCAAGGACTGGCACAGACTCTGTTTATTTTCATATGTTCTGATGACTTGAAAGTTCACCCTTTATGTATGACAGAAAACAGAGAACATTGACAAAGATTGAGTGCAGTGTTGAGCTTAAATGGCACATGGACAGGTTGGCGAAGGGGCTGAGAAATAACTTATTATATTTGTTGTGGACATATTCGAACTGCTATAGTTTGATGGAATCGGAGAGGCAACGGGCTGTAAGGATTACGTAAGGACATAAAGAATAGGAACAGGAATTGGCTTCCCTCAAACCTGCTACATAATTCAATCCGATCATTGTAGATCTCATCTCGACCTCATCTCTACCTTACTGCAAGGTCCATATAAACCTTCATCCCGTTTCGAAATCCAGCGGTAACTGAACTCTGGGATAGGGAAGTCCACAGATTCATCACATTCTTAGTGAAGAATTTTCTATCATTCTGTTTTAATCTGCAACACGCTAGCCTCAAATGATGGCCTCTCTTTCCAGAACGCCCAACAAGTGGAAGTATCTGCTCTACCTGAATTAGCCGGGTAAATGTGCAGAGTTAGAGGGATAGGGCAGGGAATGTGCATGGGTGAGGTGCTCTATTGCAGATTGGTTGGACTGAATGGCTTCCTTCTGTACTGGAGTGATTCTATGACTGACCCTTCGGTTCAGTTAAAGCTTTGCTGATTTTTCCAAACTCCAGTGAGCATAGGCATGAGCTATTCAATCTCCCTTCGTGATTCAAGTCCTCCCACCCTGTAATTAATCTAGTGAGCATTCTCATCGCTGACTTCAAAGCATTTGCATCCGTCTTCAAGTAAGAGGATCGAAACTGTAGTGTTCCAGATGCGGTCCTACAAATGCCCTTTTCAGCTGCAACAGTACCCTTCCTACTCTGATATTCTATTCCTCTAACAATGAATGCCAAAAATCCATTCGCCTTCGTATTAGCTCATGAAGTCTTCTGTGATTCAGGCACGAGGACACCCATATCCTCTGCACTCCCTCCTGAAGCATTTTTAAGTTCCTCTCCATTTACTTAATAAATTAGATTCTTATTCCTCCGATCAAAGTGGACAAACTCACCCTTATCCACGTTAAATTCTACTTGCCAAGTTTCCGCCCACTGACCTTATCCATTTCTAAATGTCTTATTTTCCATTTGCAAATTGCCGTCCGACTTAATTTGCAGTCGTGTTTAGCCGTACAACATTCTGTACCTGCCTCCAAGTCATTAATATGGATTATCAATAGTTAGAGACCGAGATTTGCACATTGTGGCAAGCCATGAGTTGTAGCTCGCCAGCCAGAAAAAAAATACAGGCGTCCCATCAGTTTGCTTTCTGCTGGTTAGGCAATTCTCTGTCCAAATACATGGTATCTTACCTTGTGTATTAATATTTTGTGTGGCATCTCACCCAATGTCTTCTGGGTATCTAAGTAATTGCATAATTACCGTTAACCATTTTGGCTTGTTGCATCTTGAAAGATTCTCAACAAATATGATTTGCCCTTCAGAAATCATGTTGTCCCTCATACAATTGAAACTGCCGGGTGCACAGTGGAAAGTGGAGCTACATGTGCCTAGCTCGATGAAGTTTGTGGGGGGGAGGGGGGGTGGGTAGCAATATTGAGACAATGTTCTACATTGCATTCATTACACTTGATAGAGAAATAGAGCGTTGAAGCACGACTTGGAAAAAAAAGATTTTTTGATGAACTGGAATACTGAATCAAGCTATAACTCTTGAAAGTTAGTAAGATTGTGAATATTTCGGCAAGGATGCAGCAGAAAAAAAATACAAATTTTGTTCGAATGGATAGATTGGAGAAATTGGGATTATTTCCCTGAGAAAAGAATGGCTGAAGAGATGTGATCCAAGAATAAAGGTCCAGTTGGGAAGAGAAAAGTTCCGCCTGTTTAGTTGTCTAGAACGCTATTTTATGGTAAAAGACAGAAGAACCAATGGCGGCATAAACCAAACCTTTTTTCGTTAGTGAGAAAGAAATGACACCACTTGAAAGTGTATTGGAAACAGGGCAAATGATGTTCTGGAGGGATTTCTTTGGGAATCTGGGGATAGATGTACAGGACTACGGAGAAATGCGATGGGAGTCTGCGCAGTGTTTGCACATTCACCCTGTGTCTACGTGGGTTTCCCCCGGGTGCTCAGTTTTCCTTCCACAGTCCAAAGATATGCGGGTTAGGTGGATTGGCCATGCTAAGTTGACACTTATTGTCAGGGGGACTAGCTGAGTTAAATGTGTGGGGTTATGGGGGTAGGTCCTGGTGGGATTGTGGTCGGTGCAGACATGATGGGCCTAATGACCTCCTTCTGCACTGTATGATTCTATAAATCTGTGAGTTGGACCAGCAAACTGCTTCTTGACAAGAACCAAGACGGGCACAGCGGGCGTCAAAATCTCAAACTGTGCTGTGGCTCTATGGTTTAAAGGTTTTATGGCTCCATGATAGTCACTGCTTAAGATTAAAGCAGTCCTCATGAATTGTGAACTTCACTTTCATTTCGTACTCACAGAAAACTGAATCACAGGGAAAGTTTTTTTTTATTCCTGAAAATTGGAGGCACCATAAATTGATGCAAATTATTCTGGAATAGATTCCACAAGATTATACTAACCGAGGAACATCACATTTGTAACAGTGAAATACCCCTTCTGTAACATGAAACAGAAGATTAGAGAAGCTCCAGTATCTTAAAAAAAAACAACGAAATTTAATATCGGTGTCTCAACTTTGTGTCCATGTAGTATAATAAGATTGCCAGGATTCAATTAAAGTCCTATAACACAAACGTATTCATCTGTTATTTTAAAAAGAAGCCAAATATCGATCGATTCCAACGCTCGACGATAAACTGCACTGAAAATGCAAAGTTGAAATGTGAAGCCGACCTGTGACATTGCACATAGATAAAAGAAAAATACTGC
The DNA here is from genome assembly GCA_030264375.1 of Carcharhinus longimanus. Classification (NCBI taxonomy): domain Eukaryota; kingdom Metazoa; phylum Chordata; class Chondrichthyes; order Carcharhiniformes; family Carcharhinidae; genus Carcharhinus; species Carcharhinus longimanus. Next base: position 4,310,781 of record JASCQW010000191.1, on the reverse strand, counting down.
GGATGTAGGAATCCGAAACAAAAACAAAAAATGTCGCAAAATCTCTGCAGCTCTGACGAAGGGTTATCCTGACTCGAAGCATTGGCTCTACTCTCCCTCCAGGGTTGCTGTCAGACCGGCAGTGATTTTCCAGCATTTTCTGTTTTTGTGACGTTACAACACTCTCAGTACTGATCTGATCTGTTATTCGATTTTGCGTGTGATTTAATCCTGTATTTAGTGCCTACTGCTGTTGAGGATGTTGCACAGTTTCATTGTTTTAAATAGATTTTTATTCATTATTGCTGCAACCAGCTAATTTTAGTCATGCAGTTTTGCCAGAATCATAAAGCATAACCGGGCTGGTCAATGATATATCTGTTAAATGAATTAACTAAATTCTTTGGCAGGTGTATTCTGAACTTCAGCATCATTGCACAACGGATTTATGTTCTGGAAATGGCAGAAAATAAATCGGACTAGTTGATATATCAAGTAAATTCAAATGCCGTGGCACTGTGGTTAGCACTGCTGCCTCACAGCTCTAGGAGCCTTGGTTCGATTTCAGGCTTCGGTCATTGTCTGAGTGGAGTTTGCCCATTGTCTGCGTGGGCTTCTGTCCACAGCCAAAAGATGTGTGGGTTGGGGTGATTGGCCAAGCTAAATTGTCCCTTTGTTTGCAGGGGTTTGTACTTTAGTAGTGTGAATATATAGGGTGCTGGGAGTATGGCCTGTGTGGGACTGTTGTTAATGGGCAGAATCCTGCAGCATTGTATAGATTCCATATTTGGCTGTTGAACATGCATTTACAGATCGGTGCCATGATTGGTCATGCAAATCTTCAACGCCCATCCCTACTTGCTAAATCATGAGGCATTTTAAGAATCAACCACATTGCTTTGATCTGGATTCACATATGGACCAGACCAGACAATGTGTGCCGAGCATTTTTGCTCAAGGTCTATTTTAACCACAATCAGCATTTATTTTTTCCTGGTCACCATTAGGCATTTTGTTTCACATATATTTTTAATTGTTGAAGTTATTAACAAGCCAGTCTCTCCAGAGACCTGGCACATCTTGGTTTTTGATACTAACACTACTCCACTGGCGCACCACTACCCACACTGAAAATCTCATACATCACAACCCATTGCTGTTGCCAGTTTCCTGTTATTACCTTACACTGATTTTCTGTTTACCCTCTTTGTGGTAAGGATATATTCACAACAATATCAATCTATTATTTCTAGACAAGTGTGGGATAAAGGAAGACCCAGAAGACGACGAAATCGAAATCAAAATCGAAGAAGGATTAGAAAATTTCAACGAGGAACCCAACGCTACATCATTAGGGGCTGTTTTCACCCTTCTCTTTGTTCTCAGTATGGTTTACAGCACATTTGCAACTTTGATTAAGGTAGTATCAAATTTCCACAGTACACATGACTTCCCACACGTTCGCTAGACTGTTCACTTTAGTCGTAAGTTGAGATGCAAACAATGAGCAATATAATTTAATAGAAGGATAATTCCTCCTCAATATCAGATTTGAATTGGTCAGTCGGTACCATGTGAATAAGTTGACATATTCAATAAATATTCCCAATACAATTTCTTTTCAGGTAAAGTATATTGTTCGAAAACCAAGACTTGCTTCGAACGATTTATATTTGTTTTGCAATGCATTAGAAATACAGCATTATTTTAAGTGCGATTAATTAAGTATTCCTGTGTAACGAAGGACATTTCGACTGGACAAGTATGTCATATGTATGGGTTTTTATTTCCTTTCTAACAATGACTGTATTGTGCTCAGAGAGGGTTCGGAGAGAAACATGATCACAATGACAGAAGCAGAAGTCACTGTTTAGCCAATGGAGGCCCTTTTTAGGTGGAATGGTTTTTGTGCTTAATTTAACTGGAAGCTACGAGGGTTGGTTCAAAAAGATAGAGACAGAACATCTCTCTCAGCTTTGTGAGAGGAATACCATATAATGGAGTAATTGTGAGGGAATAAATGCATTAACATAGTTCCGCAAATGAAGAAACTAAAGGACTGAAGAAAAGTTTCGAGAAGCCTGTGTTAACAAAACCAGAACTGAGATAAAAGCAGAAGATAACTGTTCATTTAAAACTGGCAGAGCCGAGGAGAAGGCTGACTTAAATAGATTAGGTGTAGTAGCCAGATTTGAAGCGGGAAAGTGGAATTTATAAGTATATCAAAAGTTGGGTGACATCATAACGCAACGTACGAATTGATAGTTTACGCAACTGTGAACAACTAGTTCAAATACCATGACAAACTAATCCCTTAGGGGAGATGTAAAACACGGATGCGCGTGAGAAGTGGGGGAAAACCTATATTTGAAAGAATAATTTAGAAATCCTGGGGTGGGTTTTTTTAATATAAACAACAGGAAGAAAGGGATGCTTAGAAGAAAACGTGAAAGCGTGTCATTTTGAACGTGAAATCAGAACTGGCTCTGTGGAAGCTAGAGTTCAGTGAGAAAAGACGGTTCACGGTTTGAGAAAAGACTCGGGGAAACACATGAACATTGCGGCTGCATGGATGCACAGCTGTGGTCAGCCATTTTTGGAGGTTAACATTCGAAAAAAAGGAACCTTCTCACATTTTAAGAGCAATCAATTCACTTCATGTTATGTTGTATTCCGCATTAGATGTGTTTATGTATCATTGTCTCTCACTCTTGTATTTAATGACTTAAAATTTTACTGTTTCTCCTAAAGGTGAACTCGCCAATGCCGGGCCAAAAGGTTACTTCCGGTTTTGTACTTGAAGGTTGAGTGTTGACCGTGGACGAAATTGGATTGCCCCGCCTTCGCACACACTTATCCGCTGCTCTACTGCATTGATTCATGTTTCAATTCCTTTATCGTTCCAGTTGAGCCATGAAAACAATTCCTCATTTGATGCCCTTATTTTATGCATTTTTTTTTTAATTGCCAGAATTGCAGGTCCATACCACAAATTAATGAACTGGGAAATTGGAAGTCTCAAATGAAAGAAACCGAGGGGAAAACATTAAATGATGTGATGTGTTGGAAGTTCCTGAAAGCAGCAGGAACATTTGCCATGTCGGTCATTGGTTGAATATGTGATCACGATGTTAGTGAAAAAAGTAACCAGAGAAAGTTTTCTACTGGGTCCATGAGTTTTTTTTTTGCGGAAAGCCATGGTTGTCAAGTTTGCCAGTTAACCTCGGATTCGTTACCTGCAAGGAGATTCCAGGTGTTCCCTGCAGAGTAAAGAAATGGAGCGTCGGGAGTTGGGGGGTGGGGGGGTGGGGAGTTGGAGGGGGCACCTTTAGCACTGCCGTCTCATAGCGCCTGGGACTTAGGTTGGATTCTTGGCCTTGGGTCATTGTCTGTTTGGAGTTTGTGTATCCGTTTCTGTAGCTGTTTCCTCCGGGTGCTCTGGTTTCCTCCCACAGTCCAAAGATCTGCTGGTTAGGCTGATTGGCCATGGGTAAATTTCCCCTTGGTGTCAGGAGATCTAGCAGGCTAAATACGTGGTGCTACGGGGATAGGGGATGTTGGGATCCTGGTCGGTGCAGACTCGATGGGCCGAGTAATCTCCTTCTTCGAGGCAGAGATTCTAAGAAGCATCAAAGTATTTCGAAAATTTGACGGATAAACAGGTTGGAAATGAAACCAACAGCAAGGCTATTTCTGTTTAAATTGCTGTTTAAATTGAGAACACACAGTCGTGTCTGAAAAGATTTGTTTTATTCGACAGATATTGTGTTTTTTCCGAAATCACCAAATGTCGCTAGTGATTTTGTTAGTGCAAGAAAACAAAAGAAGTTTTCATGCCAGGCAGCGTGGCCCAGCCGTCTAACGCACTGGATTTAGGCTCCAGTCTCTATAGAGCAGTGGATTCTAATCCCACTGCTGACAAATTTCTGTGACTTTTAAGGATGTTTGTGGCTTTGAAGGGGGAGTCTTGTTAAGTGTATGAATAGAATGGGAATAGAGGATTATGGCCCCCGGACAGATGGGGGGCCCAGTTTAGGACAGCGTGGTCGGTGCCGGCTTGGAAGGCTGGAGGGCCCAAGGACCTGCTCCCGGGCTGTAATGTTCTTTGGAGGTTTTAGTGGATCTCCAACATGGTTCCCGGAATATAATCATGATTCATATTCCCTCAAGAATGTATTGAAAGCATCACAATATTAATTTTAACAGAGTTTCAAGGCCTGACATCCTGGCAGAAATCAAGTGGAAACTGAAAGTAACCGTGATTGCTCATCAGAGACATGAACACCCCCCAAAAAAACATGAGTCATTGTATAAACCCGTGATTAAGAATTAATCGGAAAATCTGTTGTTGTGATATCACAGTGGATCCCAATGATTATTTCCAAGGACTTTTAGGTAGTGATATGTAAAAACAAAATATTGACTGTCTTCAAAGAAACACCCACTAAGGGGAATTCTACATGAAAATAATTACAAATTCACTGTCTATTGTAACAAGAGGGACTTTTCTCCCTCTGTACATTTAAGCCCATGGACGATGATAGTCTCAATAATTACAATGTAAATTAAATGTATGAGAGAATGATTTGTCCTCAATGTCTCAGTGATTCATTTGGGAGATGAAAAGAGTATTGTACACCACTGTCGATTTTTTTTAGTTCATTTTGATTTGAACATTGAAAATATTTCAACGTGTTTTCCAGATATTTCAATGTCCTTTGCTGAAGAGAATGTATTTACAGATTATTATATACAAACACAGCATTAGTAAAAATGGTAAAGTCTGTTCAATTTAGAAAACTGTAGAAATATATTGCTTGAAATAGAGTTCATGGATTTTTTTCTTTGAATATTACGACTATTCCGTTATTTTGCCATTGCCTTTAGATCGTATTGACCTAAAGCGATGCAACACAACACGAAGAACTTGATTCATGCTGTTATTCATTTTCATTTTAACAGGTGGCTTCGACTTAAAAGTAACCTGTGTGTTTGGTTAACACATATTCAGCGTTCAGTCTACTCCAGTGATTGACTTCGCGATATTCATGCATAGGCATATTTAACATTATACCCAGAGCAAAACCAATGATCTCGCCATTAAATTCAATCCAGAGTCAATTGAACTGAATCTCTTTATTTACTGTGGGTGTGTATTTGACCGGCACACCTGTAAGACTGAGCGTTCTTCAATTTAAGTATATAGATATTGAGCCCTGCGCAGCACCGTCAAGGCCAGAATTTATTGGGCATCTGGACAACTACTGGTGCCACGTGCGAGTGAGAGTAGGAATAGGAAGATTAGGCAGATGAAGGCGTGGCTTGAGAGCTGGTACAGGGGTCATGGATTTAGATTTTTGTATCATTGGGATTTCTTCTGGGGAAGGGGTGACCTGCTCAACAGGGATGTGTTGCAGTTGAATTGGAGGGGGGCGAATATCCTGGTGAGGAGATTTGCTAGAGTCACTTGGGTAGGCTTAAACTAGTTTGGTAGTGGGGGTGGGACGCAAAGCAATAAGGAAACATAAGGGAAGGTTGAGGACAGCGCAGAGGTTAAATAAAACACATTAAGTAGTAAAGGCAGCGTCAGTAATCTTGGTCCTAGACAGATCAGGCAATGGCAAGACGTAGAGCAAAGACGCCTAGTTTAAACTGCACTTATTTCAATGGAAGAGGCCTGACGGGCAAGGCAGATGTTCCCAGGGTACATGGAACTGGGATATTGTAGCTATAACTGAAACAGGGCTAAGGGAGGGACAGGACTGGCAACTCAATATTCCAGAGTACAGGTGCTGTAGGAAGATGGAATACGAAGCAAGAGAGGAGGCAGGTTGCACTTCTGATTAAGGCAAACATCAAGGCATTACTGAATGGAGATACATCCAAGGGTTCGTCCGCTGAATCAAAATGGGTAGAACTGAGAAATAAGAAGGGGGATACCACTTTGATGGGCTTGTACTATCAGCCCCAAAATAGTCGGCGGGAAATGGAGGAGGAAATATGTAAGAAGATTACAGATAGCTCCGAGAAATATGGGGTGTTAATAGTAGGGGATTTTAACTTTCCCAACATTGACTGGGACAGCCATAGTATTAGAAGCTTGGATGGAGAGAAATTTCTTGAGTGCATTCAGGAGGAAATTCTCATTCAATGTGTGGATGGCCCGACTAGAGAGGAGGCAAAATGTGACCTCCTCTTGGGAAGTAAGGAAGGGCAAGTGATAGAAATGTTACTGAGGGATCACTTTGGGACCAGTGACCATAATTCCATTAGCTTTAAGTCACCTACGGAGAATGTTTGGTCTGGCCCAAAAAATAAAATTCTAAGTTGGGGCATGGCCAATTTTGATGGTATCAGACAGGAACTTTCCAACAGGTAATTGGGCGAATCTGCGGGAATGCAAAGGGACGTCTGGTAAGTGGGAGGCTTTGAAAAGTGTGTTAATCAGGGTTCAGGGTAAGCACATTCCCCTTACAGAGAAGGGCAATGTTGGTTGAAGTAGGGAATCCTGGATGACTCGATTATTGAGGCCCTGGAGAAGAAGAAGAAGGAGGCATATGACATAGATAGGCAGCTGGAATCAAGTGGGGCCCATGAAGAGTATACAGAGTGCAGGAGTAGAGTTAAGAAAGAAATAAGGAGAGCAAAAATTGGACACGTGATTGTTTTGGCAGCTAAGACAAAGGAGAATCCAAAGAGCTTCCACAAATACATCAAGGGCAAAAAAGTCACTAGGGAGAGAGTCAGGCCTCTTAAGGGTCAACAAGGTCATCCATGCGTGGATACACTAGAGATGGGTGAGATACTAAATGAACATTTCTCATCAGTATTTACTGTTGAGAAAGGCGTGGAAGTTAGGGAAAGTGAGGAATTAAATAGTGATGACTTGAAGGGTGTACAAATAACAGAGAGGGAGGTCATTGAAGTCTGAAAGCTCATCAATGTAGATAAATGCCCGGGACCTGATGAAGTGCATCCCAGGACATTATTGGAGGCGAGGGAGGAAATTGTGGCTCCCCTAGCAGAGAAATTTGAATCATCCACAGCCGCAGGTGAGGTGCATAAAGATTGGATGATGGCAAATATTGTGCCTCTGTTTAAGAAAGACAGCCGGGAAAAGCCTGGGAACTGCAGGCCAGTGAGCCTCACATCTGTGGGTAAGTTGTTAGAAGATATTTTGAGAGACAGGATCTAAAGGAATTTACAGACACAATGAATGATTAGGGACAGTCAGCATGGATTTGTGAGTGTAAAATCATGTCTCACAAATTTGACTGAATTTTTTTGAAGGGATAACCAAAATGGTATTTGAGGGCAGTGCAGCTGTTGAAGAAAGTTATTTTGGGTTGTAAGGGAGTCTTGGTCAATTGGGCCACTGGGCTGGTGAATGGCAGATGGAGTTTAATTTAGATAAATGCGAGGTGATGCATTTTAGTAGTTTGAACTGGGGCAGGACTTGCTCAATTAATGGTAGGGCATTGAGGAGAGT
>JASCQW010000191.1:4097689-4107743 GCA_030264375.1 Carcharhinus longimanus | reverse complement strand
GACTAAAACCTGGTGTTGTCAGACTTTTTACTGTGTTTACGCCAGTCCAACGCCGGCATACCCACATCATGACTCCAGTCAGAGGACAGTGAATCCGAGAGAGTGAGGCCATGGCATATTAAAGGGAGCCTGCATGCAATGAGACGGTCCAAGCCTGCAGAAAGGAACTGAGAAACCGGAAATGGAAATGCGAATGGAGGTTGATTAATGTCGCTTGGGTATTACGCATCTCCTGAATGGAAGAGGGCGTTGGGGGAAGAGTAGTTTAAGAATAAACCCCACCCAAACAAAAATATGATTCCGAGCTCTTCAGAAGTGCACCTAAACCTTTCCTAGTCCCTTGAATATACGATATTTTTAAAAAAACAGTAAATTTCAACCTTAAACTCCACGATTTCAGAGACGTCTTCGGTGTGCTGGGAAAATAAGGGCGTTAATGGGGTCTGCACTTTTGCTAACATTTCATTGACCAGGAGGCTTTAAATACATGTCTGAGAGAATAACTGAAAGGAGGTGAAATCGGGAGAGTGATATTCACTGGATTCGTGGAGGTGGCATTGGAGGGAATAGAGCAGAAAAAATATTCCTGGCGTGATGTTGAATGCAGGGCGATGGTATCAGAGGGAATGGAGCCGATTGCCGGCCGCTGGGGCGATTTTAGTAAGTTCAGAGAGATAGTATGCGAGGGGATATCACAAATCAGGGAGAACATTCATCATTGAAGATAGTTGGAGATTACTAATGAATATTCCAGAACATGTGGATGTAGAGTGTCAGTGTGTGTTTACTGGGAAGTGTGCAGAAGATTCATGTAACAGAACATGAAGAAAGAGTATCTGTGTGTTTAACATAAATTACAAAACGCAGAATTTCTGTGTCACGTGCTTTTCAGGGTCCGTGGTCAATTCCGATATCTGCGTTTAACTGAGAAGTCAGGAAGGCCCTCGCAATTGGGATTTGTTTCGGTTTGTGCTTCCTGGAATGCATTATAAACTTCAAATTCATGGAATAATTGACAAGGTTTGTGCTTCATAATATTTCTGGGTAAGATACCCCCTCTCTTCTGAAATCTAACATGATACCCTGTTCTCTATCGATTTTATATCTAGCCTGTGGCTTGGCTGTCTTAAAAGTCTGACAACGTAGAAGAAACTTCAATCTAACTTGTCCGTGCTGAACTCGCTTTGGGAATGTTTGCAGTTAGCGTGGTTCAGGAAGTTACACACTCTCTACTGCTTTGGCGTCTGACGTATCAGGACACCTGATACTTGGAATTATCTGACACGTGACTCTAACAAATCAGAGAATTGGTCGAGGTTGTCCTCGCTGTGCAAACATTCCACCCATGGTGATTGCCGATAAAGAAGGAAGTGTTAAAGCTCCCTTTACATGGATGGGAAGATTGCTGGTGTTATGTCTATTTTGCAATCAGGTCATGGATTGCAAATCAATTCAGGGAGTACTGATGAATATTGCTTCCCTGGGAAAGGGGGGAAAGGCTTAAGCGGGATAATGGAGCTGTCCAAGAGTCGTAGGTAAATAGTTTCAACAAAATCACAGACATTTTTTCATTGAAAGTACCTTTTTGCAGAAAGGTTTATTTCAAAGTTAATAATAGTAACAATAACAAATCAGCGTCGCGTTGCATACAGAGCTGCAAACTCTCTGTACCAAAGTTGCAGGCACCAGGGAAAACAGTTCAACGTAAAAGAGTGGAATGAGAAGAGTTACTTATTTACAAATCATATTAGATAGGAACTTTCTAAGGTTTCTAATTTATATCCTACAGGGATATTATAAACTAAAATTACAGCACAAACAATTATGAGCACTATTGTCCAAGTGAGAGATTCAGGATGATAAACTGAATTGATTTCATTTTTAGAGTCTCTGAGAAGATTTATTTCAAATTCGGAATATGGAGATTTTAACAAGCAGCTGAAGAAAATGTGTGTGGACCGAAATACCATCAATCATTTGACCTGTAAAAGAGGGAAAAACGTTGAAACAGATATTTATGAGCTTGAGTATTTATGTTAAAATTGTTGTAATTGAAGCAGTTAGAGATTTTTCAGACCGCTTCTATCTGCTTGAATCATGATTTGATTAAATCGCCTCACCTTCATCAGAGTGAGCGCCGCGCTGTAGGAAATACTGAGGAAGAACAAAATGATGAATGTAGAAGCGGTTATCCGGATGCTGCCATAATCATCCTCATAGCCTTCAATCCAGGTGTGTTCCGTGGAATCTACAGAATTATAACCAAGGAAATATAGTTAGGTCGTTTATCAAACCAGAACGCCCTTTTGTGTTCTTTACATATTCCTATGTATGTTCGTCAAGATGATTGTTTGCACTTTTTCCTTTATTAGCAATGCAAGTATTTTATTCTGTTACCGAATCTCGGCAATCATTATGTGCTACTAACGCCACAACTCTTCTTCCTTTACATTCCCCATTCTGTCCCTATCACAAAACGGCAATGTTTCCACAGTGGAAGTCCCCTTTTCTTGAATTCCACACAATCAAAAGCTGTAGAATATGTGATGGATATTGTGACATGCCGAATAACTGACAATAACGACAGCTACTGATAACTACTGTTTTTCCCTGCAGCAGCTCTCTTCTTAAAAAAAGGTACCACATTCTCTAAACTTCAATCTTCAGGCATCTCACCTGTGGCTATCGATGATTCAAATATTTCTGCTAGGGTACACGCTATTCCCTCCCTAGCGTCCAACAAATATCCTGGGATACATTTCATTCAGGTCCCAGGGTTTTATCAATCTTGATGCGCTTTAAGATTTCCAGTACCTTCTTTTGAATATCTGCTCTCCTCGAGGCATCACTATTTATTTCCCCAACTTACCTAACATCCATGTCTTCTCAACAGTAAATACGGATGAGAAATGATAATTTAGGATCTCACCTATAGCCTGTGGGTCCGCACGTATCTGCCCTTCTTGATCCTTAAGAAATCGTACTCACTCTTGAGTTACTCTTCAGTCCTTTAAGAGTTTGTAGAAGCTTTTCGGATTCTTCTTTGCCTTATCTTCCAAAGCAATCTCATGTTCCCTTTTTGCCCTTCTGAATTCTCTCTTAACTCTATTCCAAGAACTGACTTACTCTCCAAGGGATCCACTTGATCCCATCCGCCTATGCATGTCATCGCCCTCCTTCTTTTTGACCATAGTCTCAATATCGAGAGTCATCCAAGGTTTCCTACTGCCACCAGCTTTGTCCTTCAATCTAAAAGGACTGTGCTTACCATGAAATCTGGCTAAAACAATTTGAAAGCCTCTCATTTACCAACCTTCCCTTGGCCTTGTAACAAAATTCCCCAATCAACCTTAGAAGTTCCTGTCTAATAATAGCAAAATTGGCCTTGCCCCAGTTTAGAATGTTAACTTTTGGGCCAGACTTATCATTCTTATAGCTATCTTGAAACGAATGTAATTATGGTCACTGGTCCCAAAGTGATCCCTCACTAACTCTTGCTGCTTGTCTGGCATTGGTTGTCTTTATGTGACGATGGATATTTATTACTACGTGCCTATTTCTCTTTATGTACCCACGTGTACAAACGTGAATGTTTATGCGTGTGTTTGTGTCTTGTATTTTCTTCTCTCGGTGATTGTGTGCGTGAATACGTTTGTAATGGTGCGTTGTGAACGTCTTTGTGTGTGTGTGTGTGTGTGCGTGTGCGTGTGCGTGTGTATGTGGATATATGAACGCTTGCAATTCTGAGTGTGTGTCTACGTGCAAATCTCTGCTTATGACTTTCTGTGAGCTTTTGTTTATGAATCTATGTATGCGATTGTGTATGTTTGTGAACTGGTGTTAATGTATCTGTCAATGAGTGCCCGTATGCATGTGTGTGTGTGAGAGAGAGAGAGAGAAAGAAAGAAAGAGAGAAAGATAGAGAGAGAGATACCTTGCATTAATATGTATACCTTAGCCTGTGCCAGTGTGCATGTTTATGCCTGTGTCTTCGTGTGTTCTATGTGTGTATGCGTGTCTCTTTGTGATCCTCTATCCAACCGTGCCTGTGTGTCTCTGAGAGTGTATGTGTATGTATGGGTGTGTGTGTGTGTGTGTGTGTGTGTGTGTGTGTGTGTGTGTGTGTGTGTGTGTGTGTGCACCCGTATTTGTGTGTGTTTGTGACATTTTGCAAGAGTGTGTATGATCTTGTGACTGAATACATGCGTCTGTTTGCGGGTCTACATGTGGTTGTGCATGTCTGCTTGATCTTACCTTGGCCCACTCTGTGTGATTGTCTTTAAATGTTCCGGTGTGTTGGTGACTTGTTGTCAGTGTCTGTGCATGGTAGTGTGTTTATATCAGTGTATGTGTCTTTTCTGTCATTGAAATTTTATGAAATTGTACCAGTTCATGTTTGTGAGCGAAATTCTTTAATGAGAAGGTGTGCGTGACCTTTGCGTCAGTATGCCTATGTGTGCTTGTCTGCGAACATGTGCATCAGTTTATGTGTGAGTGGATGTGAACTGTGCCTCTATGCGTGCTTCTGTGTGTGCAAGTCTATGTGTTCTCTTGTGTGAATGTGTGTGTGCACCAGAGACCTTGTGTGTACATGTATGTGCGTTTGGCCTTGTATTTATGTATGTGTCTACGTATGTGTCGATCACTTGCGTGTGATTGTCTGACCTTGTGTGAATGTCTGTGTAGATATGTCTATATGTGTGCGAAATATTTGTTTGTTTGCGTGTGTCTATGATTTTCTATTGGGGTGTGTGAGAGAGTGTATTCCTTTGTGCAAGTGTTTGCGTGTGTCTATGCATGCATCTGCGTGTTTGTTTATGTTTGTGTGTATTTGTGTGGACTTGTGTTAGTGCACGTATTGACGTGCACCTGTGAACATTCGCTGGTGTGTTTGTGAGTTTGTTTTGGTGTTTGCACTGATGTATGCGATGCCCATGTCCCATAAATGAAAAAAAACTTGTGTCTATATATGCGCCTTTTTGACTGTGTACACTAATTTGTATGTATGTGTGATTCTGTGAACCTGTATCAGTGTCTGTGGTTGTTGTGATGTGTGTGTGTATGTATGTGTGTGTGTGTGTGTGTGTGTGTGTGTGCACCCGTGCGCGCGTGTGTACCCACGTGTATGCGTATGCCTCTGAAGTGTGTATTTGTGTCTGTGATAGTTGACTTTGTGTGAATGTGTTCCTGTGTATTATAAAGTGTGGCCGTGTGTGTGTGTGTGTTCGGGAATCGGTGTGGGCGAGGGGCGGACCAGAGAAAAGTCCGTTGAACTCAGCCGGATTTTACAGTTTTGGGGCGAATGAAGCTATAAAATTCAGCCCGATATGTTGCTTCGATAGATCATTTGCAGCAACATTAGCACAACTGAAGTTTGAAATGTGAGTACAGGAAGCCCAAACTGCCTCGGATGCAATGCACACGGTAGGGAGCCTGATCAGTTCCAAATTCTTCACTTGGTGAGTGCGTGTAGTGAGGTAACGGTTCCCCTTCCCTCCCTCTGATCGTTTAATAATTTCCCTTCTATTTTCTTTGTTTGGGGAATTGGAGAAGCATTGGGTTAACCAATGTCTTCCCTGAAATCTATTGGGAAAATTGAGGTACACTGTGTTCACATATGTCCTTTCCCCTCTTTGTGTTGGGTAACTGGAGGGGTGCTTTCCCCTCCCCTTGCTGTGCGTGTGGAAATTCAATCAGTTTTCTAATACCCTTCATTCCCTATTTGTTGGGCCAGCGGAGATACAACTCGACCCTCACTTCCGCTCCCAGTGAGTGTGATGTGGCAACATGAAGCTGAAACGGTGTTCAAAGGATGGAGAATCAGCGATTCTGAAACTATGAGTTCTAAATGCTGCTTTGTTTAATTGTTGGAATGGAAAACTGTCAGGGTTCACCTCAGTGAGAGGAATGTTGCTTAATTAATGTGCAGAATGTTATAACGACCTCTCTTTACTCTGTCTCCAACCTACCCCAGGGTGTATCTGAATTTGAAGCATTGGTTGTATCAGGCTTGGGTCTGACGGTTGCAAATATCTGACTTTAATTAATCAGGAATAACATTAGCAAAATCGGAAAACAAATTTATTCAGAATTTGTCCATCTAAATCATAAATGGAGAAATGTTTTTATTAACCTTCGTAGAATAATATATCTACCCAAATCCTTTTCATTGACATGAATTAACCGTGTCCATGAGTGCAAGAGAAATGTTAACAAAACTCGGTTTACCACTGGATTTGTCAACTGTTCTGTTGATGATCTTCAAGGGGATGGCTTCATGTCCCACCACACAGGAGTAAGAAGCGCCGCTGGACCATTCCTCTGCTGCAATGGATAACAGGCTGTACATGAAGAAGGAGCTATTGCCGTTCTCCGCCACCACCTCGGTGTTCCTGTAGTTCCCGGGATTCACCGGCTTGTCGTTGACGGTCCACTTGACGAAGATCTCTCGGGGGGAGAAACCTCTCACTAAGCAGCTGAGGGAGATGAATCTCTGAGTGGAGACTTCTTCTGCCGAGGGCAGGAGTACAGAGACGGATGGTTCCCGCGGATTTGGATCTGCAGAAAATGTAAAATAAATGATATTAAAATGGTGAATTACAGCGACGGGGAAATTGGTGTTCAATGTGAGAGGAAGGTATTCAGTGTTAACTTTTAAGGGTTTCAGTATTCCACTTTGGAATTTGGTCAGTATTCAGATTGAAACAGAGTTGAATATTATCATTTGCTCTCAGAATATAGGTGGAATTCTCTCGTGCCGTCCAGCACGTGAACTATACTGCGGGGGACGCGGTCCACGGAATGGTCCATCGATCTAGGGCGGAATTTTCCGACCATTGGTCGAACACGGATGGAAGATTCCGCTCGTAGATTTTGGAGCAGAAAGTTTCATAAAATTTGCAGCATACATCAATGTCATTCGGATCAACAGCGCTGTTCTAGTGTTTAAGCTCCGCACCAGGTTCCTCCTATTTACATCATCAAACACTAATATAATATTCTACATTTGGTAGCCTAAATCGTTTCGCTACACATTTCCACATAAGTGCATCATTTTCTGTCCCACTGGTTTTACTTTCTGGAATTACCAATCAGAATGTTCAAGTAATGTTAACAGTAAATCCTTTCAGTTGTGGTGAAAATAGACACAATGGCGTTTTTATTACTTCAGCCTCACTGCTCACCTTGTTTCTTGTTGATGAAATTTCTTGATGGAGTCGGGAGATCCTGATGGCTCACCACGCAGTAGAAATGAGCGCCACTCAGCCAGGCTTGTGTTGAAATGTTTAACTTGCTGACCACGCTGTCAGGAGCCTCTCCAGGTTGGAGGGCAACCTCTGATTTCAAAGTCTTCTGTTCCTGCGCCCATGATAAGTTGACTCCATAAGGGGCATTAGTTACGATGCAGGTTAAAGTTACTGTGGCCTCCAATAAGACCTGTTCTATTGGCGGTGGCAGTAGAGTAATTACAGGATCGGTGCACCCGGGATCACCTAGGAAGCAGAAATGGAAGTCAATCAGATATTCATTTTCACAATGATGAAAACTGGTACTCAACTTTCACTCTCACACAATGAAAGTCTATTTGTGACATTTAACATCTCCCTATTTGATTAATGCCGGTAGTATTTGAAGCGCAGATACTTTCAACAATTCAACAATTGAATATTATTCCTTATATATTTCCACCGAAAGTCAGCGGCAATGAAAAAAAAATCAAATGCCCTTTGCAAACTTTTTGAATACATACTGATAAAATTGTTTTAGTGTATCATTCTGATGCCACTCAATCGAAGACTAATGGAATGATTTCAGCAAATAGGGAACAATTCAATGAGCGATGCTGTTATCCAAAATGTTTAACTGTCTATTTTCTTTAATGAGCAGCGATTCATAGGAGGAGTTAAAGTTGAGTGTTTTCTTGGTGTGAAGAAAACTGTTGCCAATATCACCTTGGCTGCAGTCATAAGATCACCTTTTACTCTGTTTAAGTCAAATAAATCTAATCTATACAACTTTGCCATCGCTTTGTTCGAAATGAATGCAGAGGCAGAAACAATGTACATTTCATTGTTACAACTGGAGTTGTGTACCGTGAAGTTTTGGAGACACAAACCATTCTCGATGTGGTCTTTCAAATTACGATAAAATTAGGATAAAACTGAAACATCCGATTCCTAACGGATTCACTAACATTTGACCAAGAACTTCATGCTGTGTTTTGAGAAAATGGAATCACGGATACTGATTAATTCTAACTCAGAAAGAATGTGGGTTAAATTCCCACTCTGGATTTCTTACCAAAAATGTGAACTGATACCAGAAATACGGTAATGGGTGAGTTCTGTATTGTGAAAGATGACGACTTATATTGAAATGTTAAGACTGGAGAACGTCTGCTTTGTCAGTGTGATGTATAATTTCCCAAGGGACCTCGTCGAAGGGAACCCATAATGTTATGTTATTTCCCAAAGCCAATCAGAACATGAGAATCCATACAATGCAAAAGGAGACCATTCAGCCCATCGATTCTCCAAAAAAGCATCTTACCAGGTCGAAGACATTGTTTGGCTTCTAAATGTTTTTAGGGTAATTTGATGCTGGTGAATACACCGTTGAAAGTAAAGTTACATTTGACTGTTGAAGCAGACATGTACTACAGGATTGCCAAATATGTCTAATTCTAGGACAGTGAATAATTTTCATAGAATCCTCAGAGTGCAGAAAATGGCTACTCTGCCCATGGCGTCTACACCAACTTTCGGAAAGAGCATCTTACCTCGCCCCTACCCCTACTCCATTTCTGTTAAAGTGCACATTTACCATAGTTAATCCACATAACCTACAGATCTTTGGAAACCAGTGGATAGTTTGAAATGGTCAATCCACCTAACCTGCATAACTTTGGACCGCGGGAGGAAACTGGAGCACCCGGAGGAATCCCACGCATTTTTGGCTGACAGAAATCCCTGTGGTCTTAAATTTCCACGATTTGTATCTCTTACCCCTGGATCTAGTAATGTTCTGGCTTTGAGTTGCTTCTTTGTGAGTGACCTGACACGTATAGACCGTGCCACTGAACCATTCCCCAGCAGGGACAGTCAGTCGACTGGCCACTGAGAAGTTTCCGTTCACTTCAAAGGCAGGAGATGTAACGATGCCCGAGTTGAAGTTTTGACCATTCTTCAGCCACTTCAAATTGATTGAATTTGGACGAAAATCGACGATTGAACATACAATGGTTGCAAATCTGCTGCTTAAGATTTCTTCAGTGGGACTCAGTGTGAGGAGAATAGTTGGGTGATGAATCTCAGTCCCTTCAAGAAAATACACATTTATAACAATTAATTTTGCTACAGATCAAACCATTCAAAACTGTAAAACGGCACTTGCCTTACATTTTGTCTTACGGATCAACTCGTATTCACCGAACATGATTTATGTGAAGTGTCACCTAAAACACTTGCACATTCAGCTCGCTTTTTATGTAAAGAAGATTTTGAATTGAGGATTGCATATTATTAAGCAATATAAGTAAATATTGCATTTGGTCGAATCTTGCAATCTACTTCACAAGTCTGAAGACCATTTTCGGCCACACTTCAGCCTTTTATGACGTACCGAAAACAGCACAACATTATGTGCTGTGAATTACTAATGCCCCTGTAAGTAGGTTTACTCGTTTTCAAATTCCCAGCATCATGCCCCTGACATGGAACAACAAATAGAATGTTGTAGTTGTGATAAGGAACGAAACACTCTTCGCTGCAATCATAGAAGTGAGTTGGTGATCACAACAATGCACAGTGCACTACGTGTGATCTGGAGACCAGAACTGTAGACAATACACTATGTCGCGATGTACAAACCAAAACTGCACATAGTTCATTAGGTGCAATATGTAAACCAGAAATGTACAACTATCACCAAGTGTAATGTGAAGGATAGGAGGACATATAATGTATTAAGTGCGATGTAAAGATGACAATGCACAATACACCTTGCGCAATGTGGAGACCTGAACTGTATGCAGTGCAATAAGTATGCAGTTCAG
>JASCQW010000191.1:4036152-4050337 GCA_030264375.1 Carcharhinus longimanus | reverse complement strand
ACCTTAAACGAGTCCAACGTTCCCGCCTCCACCACCCCACTCGGTAGCACGTTCCATACCCCCACTACTCTCTGCGTGAAGAACCTTCCTCTCATATCCAAATTATACCTTTCCCCCCTCACCCTTAAATCATGTCCTCTTGTGTTAGTACCCAATCTAGGGAGCAGTTTCTCTCTATGAACTCTGTCTATTCCCTTCATGGCGGGTGCTGAAATCTGAAACAAAAACAGAGAATGTTGCAAAATTTCTGATCTCACAGCATCTGTGGAGAGAGTATAGATGTGGAGATGCCGGCGATGGAGTGGGGTAAACACAATAAGAAGTCTCACAACGCCAGCCGTGTTGTGAGACTTCTTACTGAGAGAGAATAGAGCCAACATTTTGGGGGTCATCCAGCATTTTCTGGTTTTGTATCTTAATATAATTAGATGTGAATTTAGTGCAGTTGCAGAAGTAAGAGTGAACAAGTGAGTCTCATCCCCCCCAGCCTCCCACCCCACTCCACATACCGAAAATTGAAAAGGACCAATTTACAAATATGATAAATTAATTGATATGGAAAGGAAGGTGTGTAGGAATGTCACCATAATTTTGTTCCAGCTGTAATTAACTGCAGAACAAGCATCCACTGTTAGAGGTGAACTTACTGGAGTCTCAACAGATAGCATAAACAAGTGATTTTTCTCAGCATATATGGGACATTTAAGCGATGACTTATCAGTAAGAATGCACTGCATTCACAATGAAACATGTTCAATCCAAAATCAATTTGTGTGGCAACTTACTGAATAACTACTGGGCTGGCAAATTTTGGTCAGTATTCATTGTCACAAAGGATTTCAAAACAGAACTATGGTAGGAATGTAAGTAGAAGCAGGAATAGAGGGAGTCTACTTGGCCTGAGGTGGTCTCGAACTCCTGCCTTTTAGTTGGTCGATAAATTTACCGATGAAATATGCCAGCTGCTTGGGTTCAGTGCTTTCTCCACTGGGTTCAGTTCTCCGACTCGATGTTGTGCAAAATATTGTAATCTGCAAGAGTCATATTAGATTTGAAAAGTTAACTGTTTTTTGCTTCACATTTGTAGCCAGAAATGCTGAGAACTTCCAACACTTTGTTTTTATTATAACATGAATTCTTGACTTCATCATACACATGAACACAATAAATAGGAGCAGGAGTGAACCTATCACCCCATCAAACCTGCTACATTATTCAACACCATTGGGCTTCAACTCCATTTTCCCACCAACTCCCTGTATCCCTGAATTCCCCAAGAGATGAGAAACCTGTCTATCCCAGCCTGTAATGTGTTCAGTGATGGAGTATCCATAATTGTTTGGTGCCCCCAAATGGATTTTCCAGATTATGAATTTTATTCTGGTCTCTACCACACAGATCAAATATACAGCAAACACTTGAAACCCGCAAGCCTGTCTTTATCTGGAAGTCAAATGCTTTTTGTATGATTGTCCCAGGCTCCTTAAACTCATCAGTCTGCTATTTTGCTTCTAAACTTTCAGTGATATATTTTAAACATTTTTGTTAAAAAGTCTCAACAACTGTATTAAAACTCAGAACTGTTCCACAAACATATTAAACCTTCAGAGAATAAATAGCACAGTCATTTTCAGAGTGTGAACTTAAAGTTGCTGTTTCACTTTAGTCAGGAAAGGATTACAGTGTGACACTGATCTCTGGTCTGATGGATGTTTCCAATAATTCCTGTTGTTCTTCCTGACTCTGAATGGGGCGGCATGGTGGTACAGCATTGAGCACTGCTCCCTCACAATGCCAGGGACCTGGGATCTATTCAGGCCTCAAGTGTTAAAGTTAAAAGTTTATTTATTAGTCACAAGCAGATTTACATTTACTGTGAAAATCCCCAAGTTGCCACACACCGGCACATGTTTGGGTACACTGAGTGAGAATTTAGCAGTGATTGTCTGTGTGAAGTTTGCACATTCTCCTTATGTCTGCATGTATTTCCTTTGGTTCTGGTTTACTCCAAACGTGTGTGTTAGGTGTGTATGTGGCTTAACCATGCTAAATTGACCTTTAGTGTCAAGCAACTTCCCACTGCTTCAGCAAAGCAGCCAGCAAATTAAGGACCCACATGCATCCCAGACTTTCTCTCTTCCACCTTCTTCCTTTGGGAAAAAGATATAAAAGTCTGCGGTCATGTACCAACCAACTCAAAAACAGCTTCTTCCCTGCTACTGTCAGATTTTTGAATGGACTTATCTTGCATTGTCATCTTTCTACATTCTGCACTCTCTCATTTCCTTCTCTATGAATGGTGTGTTTTATCTGTATAGTACACAAGAAACATTACTTTTCACTGTATGTTAATGCATATGACAATAATACATCAAATCGAAGGGATTATCAAGGTAAATATATGGATTATCAGGATAAATATATGTGGCTACAGGGAAAGGGCCTGGATGGGATTGTTTTTGCTGCAGGCTTGGGGGGCCGAATGGCCTCCTCCTGCATTGTAGGGGTTCTATATCTATGAACACATCTGTAAAGTTCCATGTCCAGGACCTCTGAATGACGGAAGAGAGCAGCAGGGACCTTTTACACACCTCAGGATTAACCCACACATGGACTTTACTGTCATGAAGAGAGATGAGAAAGACTAAAGTGCTGTTTTCCCCTCTCAGTGTGACCCTGAAGGACTGCATCCAGACTGAAGTTCTGTTCCTGCTGTTTGACCTTCCCTCTTGTCCTTTCTGAGCTCCAGCCTGGTCATGTTAAACACTCAGTTGGGAAAGATAAACATCTACAAAATGTGTTTAAAACTAAGCTGATTTATCTCACATCTATCCAGAATATTAAACTCCAGCCCAATTGCAGGGATTATACAAACAGTTCACAGAAGGTGCACTTTGATTCCTGGTATGGAGGGATTGTTTTATGGGAAACACTAAACAAGTTTGGACTCTACTCATTGGAATTTTGAAGAAGGACAGGTGATCACATGGAAACATATCAGATTCTGCAGGGGCTTGACAAGATAAATGCTGAGGGGATGTTTCACCTCATGGGGAGAGGTCGCCCTCCGAGCTGAAAATTGATGGGTAAAATCAAAGTGTGAATAAGCTGATTACTGAAGTGCTGAAGGGCATTTTATTTAAATTTCTGAGGAAGTGGATTTTTAAACGCTGAGGAAATTTCAGCAAATTTCACTGCAATCACATTGAAGATGATTCAGTAAATGACTCTCCTGGCATCATTGCACCAGCCCTAAAGGGGGTCTGCTAAAAAGATAGAAAGCATGCAGACTGGCAAGAAGCCACATAGGACAGGGGACCCAGCCACAGGTGTCATTCACTCACTCACCTGTCCCAATTTAAACAAGAGTTGGGAGAGGAATAGTAGCTCCTCTGAGATTTGAACCCAGGTTGTTGGATTCACACACACAGCCCGAAAAACTGCCCTCGACCATCACTGTCAGCTCCCTGCCAATCAGACAATGCTGGATACATTTGTCAAATTTCCTTTGATTCCCTCAGTGGTATTGCATAACAACCCATTGTCACACTTGCTGTTTCTGCCACGTTGAATGAAAGAGGTCAAATGCTTTGATTGAATATTTGCCGCCTCTTCGTACATTATGGGTTCTGTGGTGTAATGGTGAGCATTCTGGACTATGTATCCAGTGATCCAAGTTCAAATTTCTGTGGAACCTTGGTTTTCCATACATAGAGCAGTACAGCACAGTACAGGCCCTTCGGCTCTCAGTGTTGTGTTGAGCTATGTCCAAACCCAAGATCAAGCTATCCCACTCCCTGTCATTCTGGTGTGCTCCATGTGCCTATCCATTAACCGCTTGAAAGCTCCTAAAGTATCCTACTCCACTATCACAGTAGGCAGTGTATTCCACACCCCATCCAATCTCTGAGTGAAGAATCTACCTCGGACATCCCTCCTATATCTCCCACCATGAACCTTATAGTTATGCCTCCTAGTAACAGCTACAAATTGTTGAAATAATGAAGAAGAGAGCAATCTATCATGATATAATAGTTATAGATTTACTGCAAAATGTCCTTTATCTAACTCAACTGACAAAAAGATTGCAAGTGAGCTAGATCTTGGGTGATAAATTATAAAATGTACACCCCTGTCAGGGATATCAATCTGTTTCTTGTTCTAACTGATCAATAAATAACCAGCTGCTTTCTTTCCACACAAAAAAAACTCCTTTTTTTACACAAAGTGTTCCAGGACTTTGTGCAATTTGAAAAATAACTTCCTCAAATTCAAAAACGAACCGTCAGAAGCAAATGGACGCGATAGAGAAGTCTATATATTTGTGAAACTGTGGGCTGGACTCCCCCTCAAACCTGTTACCAGGGGAACGGGAAGAACAAAAGTCTTTCTGACGCATTAAAACCAGCTTAACGCAAGGCTTTGGCCCCAGTTTGCTATTAAATTCCCTGAGCACAATAACTGAGCGTCAAAGGGCCAGCCACTGAATCAAACGTTGGCCCAAAATAGGTGTTCGTAGCAGTGACATTAGCAGGCAAAGGTGCAACACAATTTGGTGGCATTATTTGTCTGCTGGCTTCAGAGGAAGGACTAACCTACCTGCTGCAGAAGTGACTGACCCAAAATTGCTGCTCTGCTTAGCTGAAAATAATGCAACATAACATTTCAGAAGTATGGAGATCGAAGCCTGGAGATATTAGTATTGCCGTCAGCTTACCGGATGACGGTAAAGTCAGGGTGGTGTAAAATAGATTTTGCCTGATCATCATCTGACTGCCACTTAACACATAGAAACTAAAGAGGCAACATATTAGCCCTGTCAGAGATCACTGATCAATTACTATTGTAGAGGTAAAATCACTGAATTTGATTTGATTTGATTTATTATAATCACATGTACTGGGATACAGTGAAAAGTATTGTTTCTTGCACACTGTACAGACAAAACATACCATTCATAGAGAAGGAAAGGCGAGAGTGCAGAATGTAGTGTTCCAGTCATAGCTCGGGTGTAGAGAAAGATCAACTTAATGCAAGATTCAAAAATTTGACAGCAGCAGGGAAGAAGCTGTTTTTGAGTCGATTGGTACGTGGCCTCAGGCTTTTGTATCTTTTTCCTGATGGAAGAAGGTGGAAGGGGGTATGTCCAGGATGCATGGGGTCTTTGATTAAGCTGGCTGCTTTGCCGAGACGTCAGGAAGTGTAGACAGAGTCAGTGGATGGGAGGCTGGTTTGCATGATGGACTGGGCTACATTCACGACCCTTTGTAGCTCCTTGCGGTCTTGGGCAGAGCAGGAACCATACCAAGCTGTGATATAACCTGAAAGAATGCTTTCTATGATGCATCTGTAAAAGTTGGTGAGGGTTGGAGCAGTAAAACCCCGAAAACGTCAATCTTAATTGGAAAGCAATCTAACAGAAACATTGGGGGTGACAATTCCTTTGCAATCTATTTGCTACCACACCAGAAAATGCCAGAAAATCTCAGCAGGTCTGACAGCATCTGGACAGTCTGATGGCACAGCGGATAGCACTGCAACTTCACAGTGCCAGGGACCTGGGTTCAATTGCCGGCTTGGGTCACAGTCTGTGCGGAGTCTGCACGTCCTCCCCATGTCTGTGTGGGTTTCCTCTGGGTGCTCCGGTTTCCTCCCACAGTCCAAAAGATATACTGGTTAGGTGCATTTGCAATGCTAAATTCTCCCTCAGTGCACCCAAACAGGAGTGTGGCGACTAGGGGATTTTCACAGTAACTTCATTAATGTAAGCCTGCTTGTGAGAATAATAAATAAACTTGAAACTTTACTTGTGGAGAGAGAATTGAGCTAAAGCTTTGAGTCTTGATGCTCAGGGAATTTGAGGGCGCACAAGCTCAAAGTGTGGGGTGAGAGGTTTAGGGGGGGATTTGAGGAAAATCTTTTTTACCCAGAGGGTGGTGGTGGCCTGGAACGTGCTGCCTGGGAGGGTGGTGGAGGCAGAATGCCTCACATCCTTTAAAAAGTATCTGGATGAGTACTTGCCACAGCATAACATTCAAGGTTATGGGTCACATTCTGGCAAGTGGAATTAGATGGGTACGTCAGGGCCTTTCATGCATCGGAGTGGACTCGATGGGCTGAATGGCCTCTTCTGCATTGTAGTATTCTGTGACCCTTTGTCAGAGCTCAACGATGAAGAGTTATCCAGACGCGAAACATTCTCTCTATTCTCTCTTCACAGATGCTGTCAGACCTGCTGAGATTTTCCAGCATTTTCTGTTTTCTTTCAGACTCCAGCATCCACAGTAATTTGCTTAAATCTATCTGGTCGGTGACTAGCCCAAGGTTCTTTATTGCAGCACACGGCAGCATTTGGACACAAGATCCATAAATGTCTGGCTGCCTCCCTAAATTACTACTGAAGTAAGACAAGACGTCTAATCCTCTCAGTGGCATTCCATAGCTCAACAACGCAAACATCAAAATTGATTGCAAATTGTGCGGCAGTCACAGTTCGTGGAACCTCTGAGCACTTAAACATCCTTCCCAATGGACTGAAGTACTTGGGAAAGCAGCTGATTAGAATATAATTCAGCGTGTGTCATTACTCAAAATAAAGACGTAAAAATATGGAGAAAGCTATTTTGGATTCCAGCGCTATCTATTGTGCAGAAGCATCACTATGGTTGGTTTCCAACTGGCAGTAACTCAATGCTGGGTGCGTTAGCGCTAGCAAGGCCAACTTGCAATGGTGGTGAGGATGAGGCCAACTTGCAATGGTGTTGAGGAACCTTGGGGGTCTTTAGACTTGTCGGCTAAAGGGAGAAAATACCAGCCGGTAAGCCATCGAAGAATGGTTGAGAAAACTTGCAAAGGACAAAGGATGGAGCAATGTGGTGGCACTGTGGTTAGCACCGCTGCCTCATAGTGCCAGGGACCCGGGTTCAATTCCCAGCTTGGGTCACTGTCTGTGTGGAGTTTGAACATTCTCCCCATGTCTATGTGGGTTTCCTCTGGGTGCTCTGGTTTCCTCCCATAGTCCAAAGATGTGTGGGTTAGGTGCATTGGCCATGCTAAATTGCCCCTTAGTATCAGGGGGAGTAGCAGGGTAAATGTATGGGGTTATGGGGATCGGGCCTGAGTGGGATTGTTGTCGGTAAAGGTTCAATGGGCCGAATGGCCTCCTGCTGCATGGTAGGATTCTATGATTCTAATCTATACAAGGCATTCTGGGGAGAGAATTTTATCCACTCCTCCCGCACACCCCACCCCCATTATTCCATCCAGCCCTCCTCTCCCCCTCCCCCACTCCTGCCAAAAAGGGGACGGTTCAATTTGGATGGAAGGGTTAAAAAGATAACCAGGAATCCAACCCACCTCAAAACTACCACTCCCAAATTAAATGGAGGTGGGTCAAGGGGCAGGTGACCAATGCACTCACAGGAGAAAGCAAGATCATTACGATAACGTTCATTGTGATTCTATTTTGAGTTACAGTTGGTTGGGTTTCCCTGGCCTCACATAATCCAACAATGCGAAAGGAGGTGATAGGGATGGAATCCATGAGGTAAGTGCCTTTACCACACTGCTTGTGGGTCAAGAGGAGTGATCGTACTTCCTCCAGGCCCAACAAGCTACCTAGTAAACTCTTCTGCCCCATAATTACCCCTCCCGTATCCCCCCATCACAATTAGTCCATCCACTGACCGACATCTGCTTATAGCCAGCACTGACCCATGAGCCTCGCTCGCGCTGGGATTTACCTGTGCCACTGAAAGTTAATAGAGTTTTGGCTGGAATGCCAAATTTTCCATTCTCGCTCACAACGGATCCTGCCACAGACCACACAGGGGCGGCACAGTGGCACAGTGGTTAGCATTAATGCCTCACAACGCCGGGGACCCATGTTCGATTCCCGGCCTGGGTGACTGCCTGCATGGAGTTTACACATTCTCCTGCGTTGGTTTCCTCTGAGTGCTCCAGTTTCCTTCCACACTCCAAAGATATGCGGGTTAGTTGGACTGGCCATAATAAATTGCCCCTTAATGTTGTGTTGAATGCTACCCTGCTTATCATTAGTGGAAAACTATGCTCAGCACCCACTCCCTTGGCTCCCTGTCTGGCAAACATCACTCCTCCACACATCCGGCAACTCATAACAACACACAAAATGGTAGAAGAAGTTTACAAAACCACCCCCCCCCACCCCGCCTTCCCCCTCCGCCACTTCCATTAGCCACTTCATGTTGATCTGGTCAGCCCACCCGAGCTGTGACTCCCATTCCGATCTGGAAAATCTCTCCCACACAGGATTTCAATGCAAATTCCAGCCAGAAAAATAAATGGGAATCATTGGACGTGACAAACAGCTACCTGGTCTCAAACCCAACCTCAACATCTGCCTGGTAAACACAACACACAACAATGCAGAATCGCTGAGCAAAAACTGATAGCCAAGTTCCGCACACAAGAGGACAGCCTCAACCGGGATCTTGGGTTCATGTCACACGATCTGTAACCCCCACGACTTGCCTGGGCTTGCAACATCTCACTAACTGTCCTGGCTGGAGACAATACACATCTCTTTAACCTGTGCTTAACCCTCTGTCCACTCACATTATCTGGATCTTTAAGACTTGATTACCTGTAAAGACTCGCATTCCAAACATTGTTTTGTAAATTGAGTTTGTCTTTATATGCCCTGTTTGTGAACAGAACTCCCACTCACCTGATGACGGAGCAGTGCTCTGAAACCTTGTGGCTTGTACTACCAAATAAACCTGTTGGACATCAACCTGGTGTTGTGAGACTTCTTACAAAGCAAACAGCCACAGGAAGAGGATGTTGAGATCTAGTTTTATACGGAGGATGCGTACAGGATGCGGCCCAATTCCTTTTATGGTTTGGATCATCAGTGAAGTACTTGAGTGATGTGAAAACATTGACTGTGTGCCCGTGTATGCATTGTGATGACCCTTGCACAGGAAGTGAGGTGTCAGTGACATAGGAGTTTTCACCGACAGAGCATGCAAGAGCTGTGAAAGAAACCATTTCAGTGGTTAGTCCTTTGTCGTTCCACAAAAACCAGCAGCTTTACAAAGGCTAAACGTACTTTAGTACCTGTCACGTGGAAATGTTGTATTGGTTTGCTTTTTTAATCTAATTTTAAGTCAATATGCTTTTTAAAAGATCTTCTCCATTGGATTTGTCATCCATTTTGTTGCTACATAATTGTCACTATTCCATGTTTTTACCTCAATTGTTTAGTCTGTATGTTAATTTTTTGATACAAATCACAATCTTTCTGAAAACTGTCCTCAACCACCAAAGCCATATAGAGTGTGGTGTATGCGCTTCGTGCATCAAGGCGTACACCACATCCATGGCGGTTGCCATTTTTCACTTAGTGCGTTTGGTATATGTCAAGTCCAGTCCCGTGGATCTCCTCATAAATCAACCCACTTGATGCCCCCACATCGAGCCTTTTGGTGAATGGCCGGTTTGGTGATACCCTTGATATTGTCGCGGAGCACTTTGCAGTCCCCCTTGCCTCCACCTTTTTCCATCATCCTAGCACCTTCCCCTCAACCCGATATGATCTGCCTTTGGTTTGTACACATGTTTCTTCAATAAAATCATTGAATCATAGAATCCCCACAGTGCAGAAGGAGGCCCATCAAGTCTGCAGCAACATAATCCCACCCAGGCCCTATCCTTGGAATCCCACATAATCCCCCTGACGCTAAAGAAATTCTACCCAGACCTGTTCCCCATAACCCCAAGTACCTACCCTGCTAATCCCCCTAACCTACACATCTTGGGACACTAAGCAGCTATTAGATGCGGCCAAACCACTCAACCTGCATGTCTTTGGAGTGTGGGAGGCAACCGGAGCACCCAAAGGAAACCCACACAGACATGGGGTGAACATGCAAACTCCACACAGACAGTCAGCTAAGGCCAAAATCAAACCTGGGTCCCAGTGCTGTGAGACAGCGGTGCTAATCACTGTGCCGCCTCAAATTAATGAGAATACTATTCCCATTAATTGTTATAATTATTAACCATAACTAAAGCACATTTAACAAAATAAGCAAAATGCTGGAACCAGATGCTGTAACTGAAATAAGACCAGAGGATATTGGAAAAACTGGTGAGAACAATGAAACTCGGGAATGTGTGAGAGGCCAGAAATTTGAGGAGAGTGGAACTCCTTTTGTTTCATCACCTTGACTTCTCTTCTCTGATTCTTTTTTAGGGTGACACTGTAGCACAGAGGTTAGCACTGCTGCCTCACAGCGCCAGCAATCTGGGTTCGATTCCCATCTTGGGTCACTGTCTGTGTGGAGTCTGCACATTCTCTCCATGTCTGCGTGGGTTTCCTCCAGGTGCCACCCACACTCCAAAGTTGTGCAGCTTAGGTTTATTGGCCATGCTAAATTACCCCTTAATGTCAGGGTAAATAAGTAGGATAAATACATGGGCATACGGTGCTAGGGTCTGGGTGGGATTGTGGTCGGTGCAGGCTTGATGGGCTGAATGGCCTCCTCCTGCACTGTAGGGAGTCGATGATTCCAGAGAAACATGCACCAGCATTGTGCTGTTAACCAAAAGCCAATACACGTTTCAAGGAAGGAACCATTTGTACACATTTGTGAAGGTATTGCATGCTTCAGCTATTACAGCTGAGGGAGGAATTGCCCAGGTTGTTATTTTTTGCAACATTGGAAATGCGGAATTGCTGAATCTATCACTAAAGCACATTAAGAATAACTCATTTCCAGATAACATTATCCATTTCATTACTTTTACTTCACGTTGCTTCATGAGTTCTTTGTCTTCTTCTCAATAAAGGTTTGAATAGTTTGTATCAAACTTGATCTTTGCGAGGCAGTTTGAGTTCAGAAATATTACATTTCCAGAAACAATAATTCAATGTGTTATTGGTTTCATTTTCATTCCGCTTTACGTATGATGTAACGTTGATGGATTTTTCTGCATGCGAGCTCTAAGTTTTGTACTGTGGGCAGGTCAAGAGGAAAATAATGTTTTCCCAGTCTAGTCGCATTTGTCTTTCATTAGATTAGTATAATATAATTCTGGTAAAAACTTCCTTGACCAGAAAAGTTTGTAACCAAAAAGCATTGCCACTGGTGAATTATTCAGCACTGCAGGATGAATATTTTAGCTGCTCGTAGTATCCATACAGTGCAGAAGAAGGCCATTTGGCCCATTGAGTCTGCGCCAGCTACAATCCCACCCAGGCTTTATCCCCATAAACCTATGTATTTACCCTAGCTGGTCCCCCTGACATTAAGGGGCAATTTAGCATGACCAAGTCGCCTAATACACACATCTTCGGACTGTGGGAGGAAACCCACGCAGATATGGGGAGAGTGTGCACACCCCGCATAGACAGTGACCCAAGCCGGGAATCAAACCTCAGTCCCTGGCGCTGTGAAGCAGCGGTGCTAACCACTCTGCTACCGTACCACCTAACTGTTCAATATTTCAGAGGAGGGTGGATGTTACAGGAGAGCACAGTCTGAGAAAACAAGCTAGTGAAACCTCACCTGAGATAATTGTGTTCAATTCGAGTGACCGCACTTCTGATTTATATATTGAAAGCAATAAAAGTGACTTCGTAAGAATAAAAACTCATCAGATTTGGCAACTTCTGTGCAGAGTGAAAGCAGAGTTAACGTTTCGAGTCTTTTGGCTCTTTGTCAGAACAGTTGTAACAGCTGGAACATGCAGTACCTTCATAAATTTGCACAAATGGTTCCTTCCTCAAAATGCGCTTGCTGCTTTTGGTTTAACGGCTCTGGAGATCTGGGGCGTCATGGTGACACAACTAGCACTGTTGATTCACAGCGCCAGGGACCCGAGTTCGATTCCCAGCTTGGGTCACTGTCTGTGCAGAGTTTGTACCTTTTCCCCGTGTCTACATGGGTTTCCACCGGGTGCTCCGGTTTCCTCCCACAGTCCGAAAGACATGCTGGTGAGGTACGTTAGGTGCATTTAGAACTGAAGTGAGGAGAAATATCTTCACCCAGAGGGTGGTGAATGTATGGAATTCACGACCACAGAATGCTGTATAAAAGTGGGCAAATTATTTTTTACAGTTGTGTAAAACATTGGTTAGGCTACATTTGGAGTACTGTGTCCAATTCTTGTCACTGCACTGCGAGAAGGGCTCGAAGGCTTTGGAGAGAGTACAGAAAGGGTTTACCAGGGATGTTGCCTGGTATGGAGGTATTAGCTATGAGGAAAGATTGAAAAAACTGGGATTGTTCTCCCTGGAAAGATGAGGGGCAACCTGATAGAAGTTTATAAAACTGAGAGGCATAGATAGGGTGAACAATTGGAAGCTTTTTCCCAGGACAGAAATGGCAATTGCAAAGGGGCACAAGTTCAAGGTAAGGGGTAGAAAAAGTTCAGTGGAGATGTGCAGGGGAAGTTTTTTACACAGAGGATGGTGGGGGCCTGGAATGCATTGCCAATTGAGGTGGTTGAGGCAGATATGTTAGCGACATTTAAGACTTATCTGAATAGACACATGAACAGACAGGGAATAAAGGGATATAAGTGATTGGTCTACATAGAACAACATGATAGAACACAAGCTTGGAGGGCTGAAGGGCCTGTTCCTGTGCTGGATTGTTCTTTGTTCCTTGTAGTTGAGGCTAAAACATTATCTGATCTCAAGAAGAAATTAGACATAACTCTTGGGGCTTAAGGCTTAGGGGAGGAAGGGGGGATCAGGACATTGAAATTGATGATCAGCCATGATCATACTGAATGGCGTAGCAGGCTCAAAGGGCCAAATGGCCTACTCTGTTTCTGGTTTCTATGAGTGAGATTGTCCGTTCAGGGAACACAAGAGGTTAATAAAGCTCAAAGTTAGTGTTTTGCATCACCAAATCCAGTCAGCAAATTTTGGCAAGTGGTGCAGTATTCTCCATGGTACATCAATCTGTAATAATTGCTTACTTTTCAAAATTTGTGCATTGAGTTTCAGTCTAAGTATCTTCCCTGGAGCTCCTTGTTGATCTCATTGAAGTATTCAAAGATCTCTGATAAAGTTACATTCAGCATTCCACCTTCTTATTCAGTGGAATCAGTAAATATTTTTGCCTTCCGGCAAGGGAAGCTGTTTACCAATTCTGAAACTTCTATCCTCATTGCCAATGGTTGTCTCATCGGATCCCCTTTGATGGTCATCTGATATGACAGCGAAGCAAAGGAATGTCAAACTCAGCAAACGTTTTGCTTACAAATAACTTTAATTGCTGTTCCTGCGAAAGTGAATTCCAACAATAATGTTGACCAAAGCATTCCATAAGTGTCTGAAAAATCACTTGACGCTTGATGGAATAATTTCCCCCAGTGGTGAATTTTTTCTCATTCTCGGTGCATCGATTCAGAATCTCCATCTAGGGTAATGGGGGCACCAACCTCTCAATGTTTATCACATACTGGGGTAACAGCAGAGATCACACATCTTCATTTCAGGTTATTCATAGAATCATAGAATTTCTACATTGCAGAAGAGGCCATTCACCTCATCGAGTCTGTACCATCTCTCTGACAGAGTATCTTACCCAGGCCCTCTCCCCTGCCCTGTCCCCATAACCCCACACAGGCTAGTCTGCCTAACTGACACATCTTGGGACACTAAGGGGCAATTTATCATGGCCAACCCACCTAACCCGCACTTTTTGGAGTGTGGGAAGACACGGGGAGAACGTGCAGACTCTGCACAGAGTGACCCAAGCCGGGAATCGAACACAGACTCCTGGCGCTGTGTGGCAGCAGTGCTAACCGGTGTGCTACAGTGCTCACTGAAAACCGTCACCCTTTGGCTGTGATTGGGATTCTCCGGTGCCACCACAGCGAATTTGCTGAGCAGGTGTGGTGGGGCAAATGAGATTGGAGAATCCCTGGCGCTGTGAGGCAGCAGTGCTGAGTACTGTGCCACCGTGCCGTCCTTATAATTCAAAGGCAGCATTGTTAATTACACTCCAACAATTATCTGCTCAATGCCACCCAACTCACCCATCCCAAAGGTAGTGTGTGATTTTTTAGAATCCTACAGTGCAAAAGGAGGCCATTCGGGCCATCAAATCTGCAACAAGCACAATCCCACCCAGGCCCTATTCCCATGCATTTACCCTAGCTCGTTCCCCTGACAGGAAGAAACAGT
>JASCQW010000191.1:3909283-3923071 GCA_030264375.1 Carcharhinus longimanus | reverse complement strand
GCGGTGAGGTCCTGCAAACAGAACATAGGGAGCTATGGTAATAACTTCTGAATTAATTCCGGTGTTGCAAGCTAATGAATTCAGAAACAAAAGGACAGTCCAATGCATGATGGCAGAGTTGGTGCAGAAGGAAGAATTTTATATCTCTACTACATTTGATGGCACAGCAGCACAGCGGTTAGCACTGCTGCTTCACAGCTCCACGTACCTGGCTTCGATTCCTGGCTTGATTCACTGTCTGTGTGGAGTTTGCACATTCTCCTTGTGTCTGCGTGGTTTTCCTCCGCGTGCTCCGGTTTCCTCCCACAGTCCAAAGATGTGCGGCTTAGGTTCATTGGCCATGCTAAAATTGCCCCTTCGTGTCCTGAGATGTGGAGGTTAGCGGGATGAGTGGGTAAAATATGGAAGGATGTAGGGGTAGGGCCTGGGTGGGATTGTGTTCGGTGCAGACTTCGTGGGCCGAATGGCCTCTTTCGGTACTGAAGGATTTCTATGATTTATATGACTTCACGAGATGGTGTAATCTGTTCAAAGCTGAAGGAGCTGAAACAAAATGGAACCAGCGTCTTTGCAGGGAGATTTGCTCATGCTGTGGGGGAGAGTTTACATTAACTTGGTAGGGGAGTGAAATCCCGAGAGAAGGTTGAAAAGGGGGAGATGCAAGGCCTAAATTAGAAATCGAAGCGAGTGAGTCAGGAAGATGGAGACTTTCGAGGCCATTTAAGACAGAAGGGAGTTTGCCAAGATTGGATTGTATTTAATTTAATGTGTGGACTTTGACGAACACGAAAAAAGCAGATGAGTTGAGGCACAAATTAAAACATGGGGATATGATGTAATTGATGCCACTGTGACATGATTTAGAGAGGGAAAGGATAGGAAGATGAATATTTCAGCACGTAGGATGGACAGGGAAGAAGGTGAAAGTGGAGGGGGATCAGGGAAGCAATTGTGGCGGTAAGGAGAGATGTCATATTATGAGGCTTGAAAACCATTTTAGATGCCTCAGTGATTAGCATTGCTGAGTCGGAGCGCCAGGGACCCAGGTAAATTTGTGGTCTTGCGTGACTGCCGATAGGGAGATTTCACATCCTCCTGTGCCTGCATCGGCTTGCTCCCGATGTTCCATTTCCCTCACACAGACCGAAGTTGTGCAACTTAGGTAGATTGATCATGCGTCGTTGTCCATTGGTGTCCGAAGACCTGTAGATTACCTCGATGTCCCAGGGTAAGTGTGCGAGATTATGTGGATGAGTTGCAGGGGAACACCTGACTGGGAAGCTCCGACCGAGAGTCAGTGCGGACTCGATGAACTGGATGACCTCTTTCTGCACTGTGTGCAAGTGATTGAAATATTGGGGGGAGCATTTGGCAGAGAGCAAAATTAACTCAGTTATATTCAAAATTGTCGTGGGAAAGCACACGCATTGGCAAGAAAATCAAAGCTATCTTAATAAGATCAGACATAGGTTGGCCAGAGTAGATTCTGAGCAGAAAATTTTATTTAAATCTATGGTAGAACAGCATTTAAAATGGAAAAGGGAGATTGCAGGAATAACATATTCCAGTAGGGTAAAACGGTAGGAAATTTTAATTGAGTGAATACTGAATAGGGAAGAATATACCAGATTGAATAAGGAGAGACATTTGTTGAGTTTATTCAAGAGGAATTTCTCATTCAGTTTGTGGATGGACCGACTAAAGAGGGGGGAAATCTTGACCTCTTCTTTGGAAATAAGGAAGCACAGATGGCAGAAGTGCCAGAGAGGGATCACTTTGGGACCAGTGACCATAATTCTATTAGTTTTAAGGTAGCTATAGAGAATGATAGGTCTGTCCCAAAAGTTAAAATTCTAAATTGGGGCAAGGCCAATGTTGATGGTATCAGGCAGGAACTTTCAAAAGTTAATTAGGGGAGCCTGTGAGAAGGCAAAGGGACGTCTGGTAAGTGGCATGCTTTCAAAAAGTGTGTTAACCGGGGTTCAGGGTAAACAGATTTCTCTTAGAGAGAAGGGCAAAACTGGCAGAAGTCGGGAACCCTGGATGATTCGGGATATTGAGACCCTGGTGAAGAAGAAGAAAGAGGCACGTGCCACGCATAGGCAGTTGCGATCAAGTGAATCCCTTTAAGAGTATCGGGCATGTAGGAGTACAGTTTAGAGAAATCAGGAGGGCAAAAAGGGGACACGAAAGTGTTTTGGCAGATAAGGCAAAGGAGAATCCAAAGAGCTTCTTCAAATACATAAGGAGCAACAGAGTAACAAGGGAGAATAGGGCCTCTTCAGGATCAACAAGGTTATCTGTGCCCGGATCCACAAGAGATGGGTGAGATCCTAAATGAATATTTCTCATCAGTATTTTCTGTTGAGAAAAGAGTGGATGTGAGGGAACTTGGGAAAATAAATAGTGATGCCTTGAGTACTGTGCATTTTACAGACAAGGAGGTGTTGGGAGTCTTAAAGCGCATCAAGGTAGATAAATCTCTGAGACCCGATGAGATATATCCCAGGACATTGTGGGAAGCGAGGGAGGAAATTACGGGTCCCCTCGCCGAGATATTTGAATCATCGATTGTCACGGATGAGGTGCCTGAAGATTGGAGTGGCAAATGTTGTGCCTTTGTTTAAAAATGGCTGCAGGGAAGAGCCTGGGAACTAGAGGCCAGTGAGCCTCACGTCTGTGCTGGGTAAATTGTTGGAAGGTATTTTAAGACTCACAGGCATTTAGGGATGCAAGGACTGATTAGGGACAGTCAGCTTGGCTTTGTGAGTGGAAAATACAGTCTCACAAATTTAATTGAGTTTTTTGAAGGAGTAACCAAGAATGTAGATGAGGGAAGTGCAGTGCCTCCCACACTCCAAAGAGATTAAGTTGATTCACCATGCTAAATTGAACCTGACTGTCCAATTAGTGGGATAAATTCATGGGGTTAGGGGAACAAATGGGATTTTTGTAGGTGCAGGCTCAAGGAGCCAAATGGCCTCCTTCTGCACTGTGGGGATTCTATGAGAGTGAATAAAGTGGAAGAGGTTCATAAACACCATAACATACCTACTTACCGACTTGACTTGTTGCAATATTTTAAATTGCATGCCACATTGCTTCTACATATAAAAATCTACCTTTCATTTCTTTTGTCTTGTCTGACCAAGTGTAATTCACAATCCAGTTTCGAGGAGTTAAGTATTACTCTATGGCTGATTGGAGAATATCATGGTCTACCATCGCTGAGGTGCTTGATTTTGTTGGCAAATAGTATTAATCGGGGAGCATCGGAAGGTGGAATAACAGAGCTGTTTACTTCCATCAGGCGAGACGAGCACTGAGTACATACGAAGAACGGTGAATAATTCACAACTACAGTCCGGGAATAAAAGTTTAAGTTTTATTTATTAACGTCACATATAGGCTTACGTGAACACTGCAATGACACTACTGTGAATATCATTGAGTCGCCACACTCTGCCGACTGTTCCCGTACACCGATGGAGAATTTATCAAATCTAATACACCTAAACAGCGTGTATTTCGGATTATTGGAGGGAACGGGACCACCCGGAGGGAACACGCGCAGACATGGGGAGAACATGCAGACTCTGTACAGATAGTGAGCGAAGCTGAGATTCGAAACCAGGTCCCTGATGCCGCGCAACCACTTGCTACCTAAGAAGACACATGGTAAAGGAATGAATCCCTTATACACGTCAGTTTGTTGAATACAGGACGACATTGCTGTGCTTGAATTTTGAAGTGTTATTCTGGAAAGTTTGACATCTTCTTTGAGCATCGTGAAATTAGAGTAGCTTGTTCACTGCACGGATTGTGTGTTCTGACCCGAGCAGGGATTTTGCACAAATAATAGGACACATATCAAGAATGATAGCGGTATTGATCATGAGAAATATCATTTTAACTATAATGATGATTTTCACAACAATAATATAATTTCGAGACTTTGAAGAAAACTGCCACCAAGTGATGCTATTTGAATCATGGGGGTTTCTGTTGTATATCCAATTCTTGTGCGTGTTGCTTTGAATATTGTGAAAGAAATCATAGAAACCCTACAGTACAAAAAGAGTCTGCACCGACCATAATCCCACCCAGGCCCTAACCCCATGTCCCAACATATTTTACCCACAAATCCCTCTAACCTCCGCACCTCAGGACAATAAGGGGCAATTTTAGCATGGCCAATAAAACCGAAACCGCACATCTTTGGACTGCGGGAGGAAAACGGTGCGCCTGGAGGAAACCCACGCCGACACAAGGAGAATGTGTAAACTCCACAAAAACACTGACCCAAGCCGGGAATCGAACCCAGGTCCCTAAAGCTGTGAGGTAGTAGTACTAACCACTGTGCTACCTGCTTAAGACAACGTAAACGCCACTTTAAGACAGGTTTGTCTTCGTTCTTTCAATAAAGAAAGGGATTTCTTTTAGAAATTAATAATTTATTGGGCAAAACGATGATCTACTGTAACTCGTTCCCCTAGCGCAGCGGAAATCAATGTTTCATCAAGGAAGCATGCTAAATCAGGCAGCAATGACTTTCCGAAAGAAATGTCAAACTGTTTGAGATGCAGCTTTGGAATTCATTGGGAGAATGGAATTCATATGTTCAGTAAAATCCCACATACATATTAATGCTATTGTGCTCAATATATACTGCCCTACTCTGCACCAGAAATTTTATGGAGCATTTTTTTCTCACCCTTTGTGATTCTATATGATGTGGCCGTTATCTGTCTGGGATTAACTGAGAATGATCAATGGCTTCCTTTCCGGTAAATTGAGCTTGAAAAGTTCAGAGAATCTATTCAGGAAACTTGCCTGCTGCTGATAGCGGCCTCGGACAGTTTCCATGGCTACTGACTGTTTAGAAAATAAAGGAAACTGACTCAGAAGCCATTAATTATCACTGATATTTACTAACCACAATGGATACAGGATTATGGCATTTCAGTTACTTTGTTTCATGAAAAATGTTTATTACATTTTTTTTGTATGTGCCCCATAGTTCCTTCTCAATCCCATTAGAATCCCACATTGCCGCCCTTTTCACATCGTTCTACATCAATTAACAATCTAATTCCACTGTTTCACTTGACCCCATAGCTCTGTGTCAATTTACAAATTAATACCACTTCCTGACACTCTCGCAATGCCTCTCTCCTAATTCAGAAACTAATCTCATAGCCCACTCTCACCCCATAACATTACAATATTCTACAATTAACAGTACTGGTCTATCTTCGCCACAGAGTGTAATTACTCCTACAATCCAAAGGAGGGACTTTCCATGTCCATGTTATTTTCTAATTCCATGCCTCTCTCTGTCACTATCAGTTTCTCCGTTCTTTATAAGGCTCAGACAAAAAACCTATTGTCACACTCTCCCCCATGATCCAAAATCAATCTGAAACAAATTGCATGACTCCTGTCCCTCGTAACAACCCTGAACTGAGATCAACATAACTTAAATATCTACTTTTCAAAAATTGTCTTGAGCAATCCAAAAATAAACCCAATATCCCGTCTTTCTCCTCGCCCTTTATCAATTCCAAACTCATTCCACTCCTCCTCTCAATTCCCGCAGTCATGTATCAATCTATATTGATCATAATCAAAATATCATCATTGGAACAGAAGATTATTAAAAAGCTCGAGCCATAGAATAAGTGCACAGCTGATATGACTGTAGCCTTTACTTCACTTTTTCTACTTTCCTCAGAAGAGACGATAATTCGCTGAAGACAACAATATTCAAGTCTCTCGAAGAACACTGCAGCAAGACCAAACGAATCCAATTCCGTCTCCCTCTCTCATTCCTGTATCATTTACAGATTAATGTCACTGCCCCACACACGCATCATGATAGCACTGTACCTTTTTTCCAGACTAATCCCAGTGTCCGATGCTATGCCAGAAATCTCGGAACATTTCCATACTACTCCCACTGCCACAGGCTCATATATACCCTGAAGCTTGTACATATTAGTTAGAATCATAGAACCATCGAACCATAGAAATTTACAGCTCAGAATTTTCTGTGGTTCTATGGTTCTAACTAATTTGTGCAAGCTTCAGGGTGTATATGAGCCTGTGGCAGTGGGAGAAGTATGGAAATGATACGAGACTTATGGCATAGCATCGAACACTGGGATTAGTCTGCAAATGATACAGTGCTATAATTACCCTTCGAGCCTATCTTCCTGTAGATGCATAACAAACTCAAAGTAATCCACTATCCTAGACTGCTCAGGGAGACAAGAGATAAAATTGCTGGGCCTCTGACAGTAGTCTTTGTCTCTTCACTGGACACTGGAGAGGTCCCTGAGGATTTGAGGACAGCGAATGTTATTTAAGAGGGGTAGCAAGGACAGCCCGGGTAATTAAAGGCCGGTGAGCCTGACGACAGTGGTAAGGAAATTGTTGGAGAGGATTCTGAGGGATAGGGTGCATGCACATTTAGAACGGAATAATCTCATTATTGATAGCATGGTTTTGTAAAAGGGAGGTTGTGCCTCACAAATTTGTTGGAGTTTTTTGAGGAGGTGACAAAAATGGTTGACGAGGTTAGAGCCGTGGCTGTCCTCTATATGGATTTCAGTGAAGCGTTTGACAAAGTCCCTCATGGCAGGTTGGTGCAAAAGTTTAAATCTCATGGGATAAAAGGAGAGGTGGCTCGATGGGTAGAGAACTGGCTTTGCCACCGAAGACAGAGGGTAGCAGTGGAAGGGTCTTTTTCCGGCTGGAGGCCTGTGACCAGTAGTGTTCTGCAGGGCTCTGTACTGGGACCTCTGTTATTTGTGATATATATATATAAATGATTTGGAACAAGGTGTAACTGGTGTGATCAGTAAGTTTGCGGATGACACAAAGATGGGTGGCCTTGTGGATAGCGATGAACATTGTCGGAGAATACAGCAGGATATAAGTAGGATGGATAATTGGGCGGAGAAATGGCAGATGGAATTTAATCCGGATAAATGCGAAGTGATGACTTTTGGTAGGATTATTATAGGGGGGCGCTACACAATAAATGGTAGGACCATCAAAAGGAAAGACGCACAGAAGGACCTGGGTGTGCAAGTCCACAGATCCTTGAAGGTGGCAGCACAGGTGGAGAAGGTGGTGAATAAGGCATATGGCATGCTCGCCTTTATAGGACGAGGTATAAAGTACAAAAATTGGCGTCTGATGTTACAGCTGTATAGTAGGTTGGTTCGGCCACATTTGGAGTACTGCGTCCAGTTCTGGTCGCCACACTACCAGAAGGACGTGGAGGCTTTGGAGAGAGTACAGAAAAGGTTTACCAGGATGTTGCCTGGTATGGAGGGTCTTAGCTATGAGGAGAGATTGAGTAAACTAGGGTTGTTCTCCCTGGAAAGATGGAGGTTGAGGGGCAACCTAATAGAAGTTTATAAAATTATGAAGGGCATAGATAGGGTGAACAGTGGGAAGCTTTTTCCCAGGTCAGAAATGACAAACACAAGGGATCACAAGTTCAAGGTAAGGGGGGCAAGGTTCAGTACAGATATGCAGGGGACGTATTTTACAAAGAGGGTGGTGGGTGCCTGGAATGCACTACCAAGCAAGGTGGTTGAGGCAGACACGCTAGGATCATTTAAGACTTATTTAAATAGCCACATGAACAGACTGGGACTAGAGAGATACAAACAGATGGTCTAGTTAGGAACACATGATCGGTGCAGGCTTGGAGGGCTGAAGGGCCTGTTCCTGTGCTGTATTGTTCTTTGTTCATTGGTACTCATAAAATGATTTATTTGTTATCGAATTACAACTCTCTTTAATGACCTTAATGTATTGTCACCACCAAACCTAAGTATTTTTATGCTCCTTAATCTTTAATCAATCTTCGCTACTAAGTGAATCTAGGAAATTGCATCCAATCTGTTCCACATTCCATTTAATGCAGTTGAATGAGTGCGCAGACAGATTCATTACAGACCAAAACTCCTGTGACAGTACAACCTGATTAAATCATCACCCTCTTCACATTCTGCCTCAGAATTCTCCATGTCACGATTCAGTTTGAAGATCCTGAGTCTTGTGCTTTGGGCAGTTCATTGCATGCTGATATTTTGAGTTACCCCAGAAACAGCTATTAGTTGTTCCTTGGGCATGCCTAGGATTCATTTGCATGTTATTGCTGTTCTAATTTTATCTTCTATAGAAAAAGCTGGATCGGCTAAACAGGCTTGCAGATCTTCCATTCTTGTGCCCTGTACCTGAACCATTTCAAAATCTAGGAATAATCAAATCCTCTATTCTTTTGTTTCATTTGATCCACCAATTATGCCGGAAATGACTTAGTCCAAGAATTATTTTCAAGGCAAGAGGAGTCTGATCCAACAGGGAGTTTCTCCCAGAGAAGCACTCAAGATGGAACCAAGAGTTTGTCCATATGCGACACCTTTACCCAATCCAGCAATTCAAATGCTAACAATGAACCAGAGATCTCTAAATTGAACTTCCTTAATTTCCATTACAAGCCCACCAACTCCCACAGCTACTTCGACTGCAGCTCCTCATTCCCCACTTCCTGTAAGAATTCCATCACATTCTCCTGATTTCTCCACCTCTGCCACATCTGTTCTGTTGACACCACTTTAAAAGGCAGCACTTCTGACATGTCTGCCTTTTACATCAACTGAGGTTTCCCCCACACTGTGGGGGCACTCCAACCAGATCCAACCCATCTCCCGCTCCTCTGACCTCCCTCTTCGCCTTCCTCCCAGAACCATTATAGGGTTCCTCTTGTCCTCAGTTTTCACCTCACCAGCTTCTGCCTCCAAAGGATCATCATCCGCCACTTCCACCGATTCCAACACGATGCTATCACAAAATACATCTTCTCCTCGTCCCCCTGTCAGCATTCCACATGGATCACTCCCTCCCTGGCATCCTGGAAAACTCCTCCATCACCCCTTCATCCCCTTCCCAGCGCACTTTCCCTTGCAATCACAAGTGTAACACCTGTCCCTTTACTTCCTCCCTCCTCACCATCCAAGGATTCAAACACTCTTTACAGGGGAAGCAGCATTTTACTTGCACCTCTTTCAATTTGGTCTGTTGTATTTGCTGCTCCCAACGCAGTCTCATCATGGAAACTAGGCAGGCTGGGTAACCACTTTGCGAAACACTTTCACTCAGAGTGCAAGCATAACCCCAACCTTTCGATTGCTTGCCATTTCAATTCAGCATCTTGCTCACATGTACATCCTTGGCCTGCTGCAATGC
This sequence comes from Carcharhinus longimanus, assembly GCA_030264375.1. NCBI lineage: Eukaryota > Metazoa > Chordata > Chondrichthyes > Carcharhiniformes > Carcharhinidae > Carcharhinus > Carcharhinus longimanus. The sequence goes on along the minus strand of JASCQW010000191.1, from coordinate 3,913,804 downwards.
TCTAGTGAAGCCCAACGCAAACTGGAGAAGCAACATCTCAAATTCTCATTTGACAGGTTACAGCTTTCTGAACTCAACAGTCAAGGAAGTCTTGCTGCAACCGTGCAAAGTACTGGTGAGATCACATCTGGAGTACTGAGAGCAGTTTTAGTCCCCTTAGTTAAGGAAAGATAATGAGCAAGATTCTCCAGCCTCCCAGCCACTTGTTTCCCACCAGTAAGAGGTGACCTGTTGTTTGCTGGGGGTAGGATTCTCAGATCCCGCCACTGACAATGGGAATTTCTACTGACACCACCTGACGTAGGTGGGAAACCTGTCGGCTATAATATAGAACTTCAGACATTCCAGTAGAAACAGCTTAGATGAGTGCAGGCATGCAAACTTGGACACAGAGCCCCTTTGGAGCTGATGCTTGATAGATGGAAGATGGCAGACATTTTCAGCATAGCAAAACAGTTTAAGTGATTCTCCCAGCTATAGGAGTCATATGAGTCCCACCTCTCCACCCTGGCTTTGTCAAAGGGCGTATATTCTTAGTCTGGGTTTCTGAAATTGTTAATATTCCAAACAATAAGAATTTGGAAGGAAAGTCATAGGGTCCTTGTCCTCCAGATCAGTAGATTCCCATGGCAAAGCCTGGCATATCAAAATATAGATACAGTTGTGACTATATTTTGAATTTGAATTTGACAAATGCAATCCACAGGGCTTGTCTCTCTTCAGAGAAAACATAGCACAAACTCATTCAGTACTGCCAGATTGGGTCCTATTGTTTGAAGGTCATGGCCATACACAGCTTCAGTAATATTAAAAAATCTTTTATGTTTTTTAAAATTTTAGAAATTAGCCACGATATCCATATATTTTATAAAAATAGAAAGTGTGTGGTCTTAGCCACTGGACATAAGCAGTTGCAGCAGAATTAAGCACAAACTGTTAAGTTTAAACAAAAACATTGACCCTGCCCTTATACTTCAATTATCTTCTCAAAGTTAACAAATACCTTTTTAATAAAAAGCACTGAATGCTACCATATAGTGTTACATATGGAAAATACACATCAAAACAGAAATGGAAAACACAATAAACCTATCGTCTGAAATTTGTAATGGGGAATTAAGAAACCATAAATTAAATTAACTATACCAAATTAAACTTACCTTTTAAAAAAGTATTTACAATCCAAACAAAACCTGCAACCAGAAAGGTTTATCAAAGGAGTTTGATGACGCAAGACTTTTCAAGTTATAAACAGCAGAAAGATCAATAGCACTGCAGGTAAAAGAAACCACTCTTTGCTCCTCCACCAATTAATTTTTTTGCACATCCTACTTTCATTATTGTATAGAATAGCAAAAATCAAAGAGAGAAGCCATGCTAAAACTGCTGTATCACAGTACGTGACTGCAGAACCAGATGTATTTCTTAACATTACTGCAATACCCAAGACACCTTGTTTGTAATAAAATATCACTTGCCAAGCAATTTCCAACAAGACTGGGGATTTGAGTCTAATTTTAAGTTATACAAAATATAGACTTCATGGGAATAACTTCAATAGTCATTCATCACAATATTCTCTGATAACTTGCACTGCCTATGGCTCCCATAGAATCACAGAAACCCTACAGTGCAGAAGGAGGCCATTCGACCCATCCAGCCTGCAACAACAATAATCCCACCCAGACCCTATCCCCATAACTCCATGCATTTACCATGTTATCTCCCTAACATTAAGGGGCAATTTATCATGGCCAACCCATCTAATCTGCACATCTTGGGATTGGGGGACAAAATCAGAGCACCCAGAGGGAACCAATGTAGACATGGGGAGAACGCACAAACTCTACACAGACAGTGACCAAATGCCAGAATCGAACCCGGGTCCCTGACGCTGTTAGGCAGCAGTGCTAACCACTGTGCCACCACGCTGCCCAGAAGGAAATGTGTAAAACATACCTCAGCACATCAGGCAACAGGATTTAGAAGAGAGAGCATCTTCTGACCAATACCCTAGACCGCTCTTCTGAATACTACACTACCTATCTGTAAACAAAGATGTTTTGGATTTTTGATTTCCCTCTGTATAAATGATGCTGTGTTTTCCCCAACCCATAAATTTGAAGTGTTCCAATGTTCTATGAATAACTCACACAGCAAATGCAGGAAGGGATTTCATAACATCTACCCTTTTTTGCATATTCAATAAAAGAGGGATAAGGGAAAAAAAGGGGAAGAGGGCAAAGACCATGATATACATACAAGATATGGTTTTACATGAGTCCAGAATCCAAATATCTAACTCTGCATTGAATATAACATCCACTACTCTCTGTAGCAGAGAATTCCAAAGATTCTCTACCTCAGAGAAGAAATTCCTTTTAATCGCAACCTTAAAATGGGAAACCTCTTCTGCTGAAACATTGCTCTCCAGTTCAAAATGCCCACATGAAGGGAAACATCTTTTCAGCATTTACCCTATTAGGTCCAATGGTCCCTCCTTTTCTTCCATTTCACATAAATATATTTTAAATCTTGGCCTCTTCTGCCACTTTGTGGACTTCTGACATAGTAAATTTGTCAGATTTAGTCATAGTCAGGCATCCTGATTTGAAAGTTCAAAGGGGCTTCACCACTGCTGATGTTATCAGGTTATTTAAATTTGGCCACTGCATGCCTACAGTAGAGCCTTGGCCAAATTCACATGCATCTGCTGCCTTTCTCCTTCTAGATTGTAGAGATTGTACATTTGAAAGGTGCTGTCAATGGAGCCTTAGAATTGTTGCAGTGTATCTCCTCGATGGCACACACTGCTGCTACTGTGTTCAGTGGTATCAGGAGTAATGCTTAAAATAATGGATGCAGTGCCAATCAAGTGGGCTGCTTTGTGCTGGATGGTGTTGAACTTCTCGATTGCTGTGCGAGCTGAACTCAGTAAAAGGTCTGACAACACCAGGTTTTAGTCCAACCGATTTATTTGATAGTAAACACACAAGCTTTCGGGTTAGTCCCTTCGTCAGGTGAATGGAGAGTTCTGGCCTCAGACCATTTATGTCAGAGTTATTGCAGAGATCAGGATACTTCTCTTCTAGAGAGGTATTAAACTGTCCAATAATGTTTCCCTTCGATTGTTGGTCAAATAAAAGATAAGTCTTTAAACTGGGACACTGGCTTTCGTGAGTCTTTGTATTCTCTGAAGGTTTTGGCAATACCTGCTCTCCAGTGGTAATGTACCCAGTGTGTTGGGGGCAATGAACTCAGAAGAATCATTCAACACTCAAGCCTGATTCAATCGACAAACAGTTTATTGAGTTACCATTACCACCTGTAAAATTTTTGTTCTTTATCTGGGGTTGAGGTGACAATGAGAGAATTCTCAGTTATTCCAAATTCCTCCAGGATTCATTTAAAATTTCCAGATTTAACTGGTTCAAATAAATCCACAATTATCAACTAAAATAGACACGAGTTTCCGATTGATTTAAAAACAAATCAACTGACTGCTGAAAGGATTAACTTTTGTACAGAGCCTAAAGGAATGGGGAGTGTGCAGAAAAAACTTAGCACACAATTATGGCATTTTACATAATTTAAAAAAACTTTTCTAACAACAAAACAAACTTGATTTTAAACTTCATCTATTCATTTTTTGTTACATTCCTCAACCTAATTATTGTAATTTGATCAGTTATAGTTAGGGATGGGTAACTTTTGTGCTTTATAAACTGATTCACTCATTTTGTTAATTCTACATGGGCTCGGAGAATCAGAAGCCAGACTTCTTCATTCTTATCCTTATTTTCCTCTCCCACCACTCCCTCTGTTTTGGGGGAGGGTTGTGGGGATTCCAAATCTCATTTTATCATAAAAGTGAAATACTGCGGATGCTGGAAAATCTCAGCAGGTCTGACAGCATCTGTGGAGAAAGAATAGAATCAATGTCTCGAGTCTGGATGACCCTTTATCAAAGCTCTTATGAAGTGTCATCCAGACTCGAAACGGCTCTATTCTCAAATCATTTTATCAATAGGTTTTGTGTTCTTAGTTTCCAAATGGCAGGTAAGAGACCTGTCCAGTACCCACTCGAGCTCTGATTTTTCACTGGCCATGATGGGGGAAGATAATAACCATTCGGATCTACTCTCAGAGGGTCCGCTTTTCAGTCCAGTGCTACTTGGAATATACCGTCACTTCACTGACTATCGGGTCACAAATCAGTCACAGTTTCTGAGCACAAATTTAGGATAAATTAATTTAAACAATGCCTGAGAATGCTTCTTAATTTCTTAATCAACTACCTACCACTGTTTGTTGATTGGTCAGACCCCCCTTTTTACAGATTCGGGTATCTCAACCGCTGAACACCAGCCGGTCCTGGGATAAGTTTAATTCCAACTCATTCCCAGTAAATATTCTCACCAGGTCCTCCCTGGGGGCCCTGCTCAGCAGCTTTAATGGTCAGTAATTGCAGAAACTGAGCTGTCACAGGAATGTGGTCAGGACAGTCCAGTCCCATAATGC
>JASCQW010000191.1:3445106-3455405 GCA_030264375.1 Carcharhinus longimanus | reverse complement strand
TGAATGGCGGGGCAGGCTCGAAGGGCTAGATGGCCTACTCCTGCTCCTATTTCTTATGTTCTTATGTTCTTATGTTTTTCACTGTGGCGTGTCAGAACTGTCGATCGATGAGTCGAGCTCTATATCCTGTTCTTATGAGGGCATCTGTCAGCGTCTGGAGGTGTCTGTTGCGATCCTCCTCATCTGAGCAGATCCTGTGTATATGGAGAGCTTGTCCATAGGGGATGGCTTTTTCAAAATATTTTGGGTGGAAGCTGGAGAAGCGGAACATCTTGAGGTTACCATGGGCTTGCAGTACAGTGAGGTGCTGAGATGACCGTCCTCGATAGATATACGTGTGTCCAAGAATGCAACCGTTTCCGTAGAGTAGTCCATGGTGAGTCTGATGGGGGGATGGAACTTGTTGACATCATCGTATAGTTGTTTCAGTGTTTGTTCACCATGAGTCCAAAGGAAGAAAATGTCATCGATATATCGAGTGTATAGCATGTTGAAGGTCCTGTGTGGTGAAGAAGTCTTGTTCGAGCCTATGCATGAAGATGTTGGCATTTTGAGGTGCGAAATTGGTCTCCATGGCTGTTCCATGTGTCTGGATAAAGAATTGGTTGTTGAAGGTGAAGACATGGTTGTCCAGGATGAAGTGGATGAGTTGTAAAACTGCATCTGGAAACTGGCACTTGTCGACATTGAGTCCTGAGGCAGTTGCAGCAATGCCATCGTCGTGGGGGCATCCCCCACATTATGCCAACATCTTCATGCACAGGTTCGAACAATACCTCTGCATTGCACAGGACCTTCAATCGATGCTATAAACTAAATACATCGATGACATTTTTTTCCTTTGGACTCATGGTGAACAACCATTGAAACAACTATATGATGACACCAACAAGTTCCATCCCACGATCAGACTCACCATGGACTACTCTACGGAATCGGTTGCATTCTTGGACACATGCATCTCTATCAAGGACGGTCACCTCAGCACTTCACTGTACCTCACGATACTCCACTTCTCCAGCTTCCACCCTAAACACATTAATGAAGCCATCCCCTATGGACAAGCCCTCCATATACACAGGATTTGCTCAGATGAGGAGGATCGCAACAGACACCTCCAGACGCTGAATGATGCCCTCTTAAGAACAGAATCTGGCACTCGGCTCATCGATCAACAGTTCTGACGCGTCACAGCGAAAAACCATACCGACCTCCTCAGAAGACAAACATGGGACACAACGGACAGAGTACCGTCATCGTCCAGTACTTCCTCAGAGTGGAGAAGCTACGACATCTTCTCCGGAGTGTTCAATATGTCATTGATGAACATCTTGCCAAGGCCATCCTCACACCCCCCGCTTCTTGCCTTCAAACAACCGCAGGAGAGCAGTGACAACAATACCACAGAACCCTGCCATAGCAAAACGTGCCAGATCATCGACACGGATGCCATCATCTCACGTGAGAACACCATCCACCAGGTGCACAGTACATACTCTTGCAACTCGTACATTGTGGAGACCATGCAGATGCTACGAGAATGGATGAATGAACACTGCTCAACAATCACTAAGCAAGACTGTTCTCTTCCTGTTGGGGAACACTTCAGCGGTCACGGGCGTTCGGCCTCTGATTTTCGTGTAAGCATTCTCCAAGGCTGCCTACATGACAGACGACAGTGTGGAGTCACTGAGCAGAGACTGATAGCCAAGTTCTGCACACATGAGGACAGTCTCAACTGAAGTATTGGGTTCATGTCACACTATCAGTAACCCCCATGACTTGCCTGGACTTGCAATATCTCACTGACTGTCCTGTCTAGACACAATACACATTCTATTTAATCTGTGCTTAACGCACTCTCTACTTACATTGCCTGTACCTTTGAGACTTGATTACCTGTAAAGACTCGCATTCCAACCATTATTTTGTAAATTGAGTTTGCTTCTTTATGTGCCCTGTTTGTTAACACATCTCCCACTCACCTGAAGAAAGAGCAGTGAGTGCTCCGAAAGCTAGTGGCTTTTGCCAACAAATAAACTTATTGGACTTTAACCTGGTGTTGTGAGGCTTCTTACTGTATTCTATGACCGAGCCAATTCTGCATCCATATTGCCATGTCACCTCTTATCCCATGCAACTTCTCCTTCTGCACAAGTCTGCCATGAGGGACCTTGTCAAAGGCCTTACTGAAGTCCATTAACACAACATCCACTTCCCTACCCTTATCAATCATCTTCGTCACTTCCTCAAAAAATTCGGCCAATTAATGAGACACAAACGCCCTTTCATAAAACTATGTTGTCTCTCGCTAATACATCCACCTATTTCCATGTGGGAGTAATTCCTCTCTCAAAGAATCCTCTCCCATAATTTCCTGATCACTGATGTAAGGCTCACAGGCCTGTAATTACCTGGATTATTCTTGCTACCTTTCTCAAACAAGGGCACAACATTGGCTATTCTTCAATCCTCTGGGATCTCCTCGGTAGCCAGTGAGGATACAAAGATTTCTCTCAAGGCCCCAGCAATTTTCTCCATTACCTCTCTCAATATTCAGGGGTAAATCCCATTAAGCCCGGGGGACTTGTCTACTTTAGTGCTTCTCAAGACCCCCGATACTTTCTCCTTTTTTAATCTCAAAATGATTCAAACTATCTGCACACACTTTCTCAGACTCATCATGCACCAAGTCCTTCTCTTTGGTGAATGCTGATGTAAAGTAACACCTCGCCCCTTTCCTCTGGCTCCACGCATAGATTCTCTCCCCTGTCCTTGATTTGGGCCAACCCTTTCCATTGCTACCTTCTTGCTCTTTCTATATGTATAAAAAGCCTTGGGGTTTTCCTTAAATCTGCTGGTCAATGATTTTCCTTGATCCCTTTTAGCTTTCCTTACTCCTCGCTAATGTGGCTTTCCACTTTCCTTGTATTCCACACTTGCTTCGTGTTTTCCCAGCTTTCTAGCCTTGACAAATTCTTGTTTTTTTTCTCTCTTTGACAATGCTCACAATATCTCTCGTTGTCCAAATTGACCAAAACTTGTTATTCTTATCCTTCATCCTTACAGGAATGTGCCAGTCCTGAATCCCTATTAACTTACATCTGAAAGCCGCCAACATGCCAAGTGTTGATTTGCCCTGAAATATCTGCCCCAGTCTACATTCTTCAGTTCCTGCTGAATATTGTTGCAATTAGCCTTCCCCCAATTTATCACTTTAACTTGAGGACCACACTTATCCTAATCCATCAGTACTGAAATCTTACTCAATTGTGGTCACTGTTCCCGAACTGCTCCCCAACTGAAACGTTGACTAGCTGGCTGGGTTCATTCCTCAATACAGAGTCCAGTACGGCTCCATCCCTAGTTGGACTATCTAAACACTGTTTCAAGAAGCCCCCACGGATGCCCCTTATAACCTTGCCCTATCCATGACGTTAGCACTGAGTCCCAGTCAATATAGGCTGTGTTAAAATCTCCCACCGCAACCACTGTGCCAAATTTTGCCTGCATATTTGTCCTTCTGTCTCCTGTTGGCTGTTGGGCGCCCTATAGTAAACCCCAACATTGTGACTACACCCTTCCTATTCCTGAAATCTACCCATATTGCCTCACTGCATGGGCCTCCTAGCTGTCCTCCCACTGTACACTTGTGAGTTTCTCCTTGATCCTTAACTGCTTCACCACTTTGACTTCTCCCTCTAACAAGCCTGATACTTCAATATGCTCAACATCAAGCTGCCAATCCTGTCCTTCCCTTAACCAAATCTCTGAAATAGCAACAACACCATAGTTCCAAATACTAATCCAAGCCCTAAGTTAATCTGCTTTACCTGTTACACTTCTTGCATTGAAACAAATGCACATCAGTCCACCAGACCCTCTTTCATTAGCAACCACATCCTGCCTGCTCTTTCTCTGGGGCTTACTGGCCCTACTCTCTAGTTCCTTTATAGTTAATTCACATTTGTTTTTGTTCCCACTTCCCTGCCAAACTAGTTGAAATCCTCACGTGTGACATGAGCAAACCTCCAGGCCAGAATATTTATGCCAGTCCAGTTTAGATGCATCCCAGCCCTCTTATAGAGGTCCCAGAAGTGATCCCAATAGTGCAGATATCTAAAACCCCACATCCTACACCAGCTGTTCAGCCACGTGTTGAGCTGTGCTATCTTCCAACTTCTAGCCTCACCTGGCAAGTGGCACAGGGAGTAATCCTGAGATTACAACACAAGAGGTACAGTTTTTCAACTTGCTACTAAACTCCCAAACTGTTGCTGCAGGACCTCAATACAAATACGTACCACAACCATTGGCTTTTAACCCTCTCTCTTCAGAATGCTTTCTGCCCATTCAGAGACATCCTGGACCCTGGTACCAGGGAGGCAACATATCATGCTGGAGTCTCTTCCACGTCCAAATGAAAATCATTTAAAAATCGTTTCAAATCATTTGGAAAACACACAAATTGTCAACATCCCTCCTCTGTCTCTAACAGGCCCATCTCCCGTGGTTCCTCCCAGTAACCCGAACGCCTCATCACTCTTGAGTTCTGCATCATCCTGCATCCCACCACGATGCCCAGGACCCCGATCACTCTCGACTCTCCATTGCCTCTGGCTCCCTGAGTCATTCCTGCCTCACCTTTTTTTCTGCACACCCTGATTTTATTTCATTTATGATTCCTTCCATTGTGTCACAGACGTTCCCATTTGTTCTATCAGATCTGATTACTTTAATACATTTCAGTATGCAGTTACACATCTCAATAATTCCTCAATCAAATGGTCATTTTGCCAGCAGCATGATGCGTGATTTCATTGTTTATTTCCCTTCCTCACAGTGAACTTATTCACCATTGTGATCCTCATTCGCAAAAACTGTGGTCTCTCCAGATGTGTCACTCGTTACCTGGTGGCCATGTTATTGGCAGATCTACTGGTTATTATCCTCGACCTGATATTAAGACACATTCCGATTGTTTTTGATGAACTGTTTTATTTCCTGAAATTCGTCCCGTTGTGTAATATCCATGCTGCCCTGCTTTATGCAGCCACTGATTGTTCTGTCTGGTTCACCGTCACTTTCACCTTTGATCGATTTGTGGCCATTTGTTGCCAGAAGCTGAAAAATAAATATTGCATCGAGAAAGTGGCATCTGTGGTTCTGGGAACAGTGACTGTGCTGAGCTGCTTAAAGAATATTTTCTGGTATTTTATGGTAACACGTCAGTATGTATTGATGAACGACCCTTGGTTTTGTAATTACTCATTTGATGTCCTGTTTTCTCCAGTCTGGGGAGCAATTGTGTTCCTCCATTACATTCTAACACCATGTATTCCATTTGTTCTGATTCTGCTGCTCAATGTTCTCACTGTCAGGCACATTTTAGTGATGAGCAGAGCCCGCAGGAGACTACAGGCTCACTGCAAAGGGGAGAGTCTCAGGGACCCAGAAATGGAAAGTCGAAGGAACTCCATCATTTTACTCTTCGTTATTTCAGCCAATTTCATCCTGTTATGGTCAACGATAATGATTGATACTTTATCTTTCCAGATATTCTGGCTAGGGTATCCTTCTCCATACAGTGCCGGTTTTGTTCAAGAATTGGGCTTCATGTTGCAGCTCCTGAGTTGCAGCACAAACACTTTTATTTATGCGGTCACCCAGACTAAGTTCAGGGAGCAGTTGAAGAATGCGATGAAATATCCATTCACTCAAAGTCATTAAGAGAGGAACTGAATCAGTCAGAGTTTCCAGATTTTTCATTATCTTTTACGTTTCCTGAAAAGGGAGGTTACAAACACGATAGGGTCACCATCGATTCATACAGTTGTAAAGTGCAGAATAAGTTCCTCAGTCCTTCAAATCAGCGCCCACACTAACTACCACCCAAATCGCATTACTTGCATGCTCTTGCACTTGTCCCATATTCTTGAATGTTATGATGTTTCACGTTCTCATCCAAATACTTGTTAAAGTTTGTAAGGTTTTCAACTCCATTATCTTTGCAGGCAACGCATTCCAGATTCTCACCATTTGCAGAGATTTTTTCCAAATCCTCTCTGAATCTCCTGCCACTGCCTCAAATGCTACACCTCCTTGTGATTGATCCTCAACCAGGAGGAATATCTGCTTCCCATTCAGCCTGTCCATGCCCCTCATAATCTTATATACCTCAATGATGTCTCCTCAGCCACCTCTGTTCTTGAACAAAATAACTATCTAAGCCTATCCAGTCTCCCTTTATTGCTCAAATGTTCTATTCTAGGCAGAAGTGTGGTGAATATCCTCTCTACCAGTGGAATCACATCCTTCCTTCTGTGAGATGACCCAAACTGTATGCAGTACGCCTGCTGTGGCTTAACCAGTGTTCTGTACAGCTCCAACATTATCCTTGTTCTTTTACTCTATGCCACAACTGTTAAAAACAAGTGTCTATATGCATTCCTAAATATGATAGTCACCTGCTCAGCTGCCTTCAAGGATTTATGAGTATTTACCCCAAGAACCCTCTGTTCCTCTGAGCCTCCTCATGTCCTGTCATTCATTAAATACTCCCTTGTCTTGTTACTTCTCCCAAAGTGCATCAGCACGCACTTAGTAGGATTAAATACCGCCTGCCACTTCTTTGCCATCTGGCCAACTCATCTATATCTTCCTGACAACTACAGTCTTTTTCTTTACTCTTAACCACCCTACCAACCTTGCTTAGCATTCCTCTACATTTCATCCTATAATTTGTGTAGATGATGAACAAGAAGTGTCTCTGCACTGATCTTTGTGACATGCCACTAGACACTGGCTTCCAGCCACTCAAACAGCGTTCTATGATGATATTTTGTTTATGATTACGAAGCCTGTTTTGAATCTGCATTGCAAAGTTTCCCTGAATTCTGTGGTTCATCCTTGTCAATCAGTTCTCCCATGTGGATCCTTGTCAAAAGCTTTGATAAATCCATACAAACTATATGAATTGGACCTTCCCATTGGCTAGGTCAACTGTCCAATATCCAACTACCTTGCTCTGACTTGACAGCAATACAATGACAATGATATAATCTCCTCTCCGATTCACCCTTCCAGCTGCCCATTATCCCGCTACTTCACTCTGATTGGACAGCAATCATCCAAACATCACCCTCTTGGTAAGTGGTTCTACTATTCCCACAGTGCACTGCTGGGGGTGGCCTGAAGAATTGAGGTCACAGAGAGGGCATGAGGTAACCAAAGGAAGGTGAGGTCACAGAGGGCACCTACATAAACACCTGGGTTAAGAGTTAAGTGTTGCATTGTCAATTTGGAGTCAAATGGGACAGGAGATTGAAGGGGAAACAGGAGGGTCATTAGGCTCCAGAATCAGTCTCAGCGAGACAGAGGGAGGGAGGGAGAGCTATCTTGCATTGAAATAAAACAATAGGATCAGACACCGAGAGAGAGAGAGAGAGAAATAAGGGGAGAGAGTGAGCTAGGGCAAGAGGGGCAGTGCGAGAAAGGGGGGGAGAGGGGGCAGGGAGGGCTGCAGAGAGGCAGAAAGGGAGCAGAGAAGGGCAGAGGTAGAGAGAAAGAGGGGGCAGAGAGAACAGGGGCGTGAAGTGAGCAGCAGAAGAGATAGTGTGGAAAATAGACGCAGGGAAGAGAAAGAGAGACAGAAAGGTGGGGGAGGGGAAGGTGGCGAACGTTAGTGAGAGAGAGATAGAGAGAAAGCAACGATAATGAAGAATAATGCTACAATTATATACAATAATATTTCAACTTTACAAATAAAGTACGTTTACTATTTTAAAAATGGAAGGAGACAACAGTAGCTGAGAATGCAGAGCCAAACACTCCCAGGAATGGCTTCAGGGTCTCCCTCTGAATATTGAACACCTCCCTGTGCTCACTGATGGAGCCAAACTGGCCATCTGAAAATGGCGTTCTGTAAAGCACTCTGGGACAATTGGGCAAGAAACTACACCGTCAGGCTGCAGTTTAAAGACAGAGAGAAACAGGCTGTAACCCTGACGAGTGAATAAACAGGATATGGGTCATCTCCGGGATGAAAGAGACTTTCTGGTCACACTGAGTTGTGTACCAGACACAAGGGCACCGTGACCGCTCATTTAGGAGGGAGTTATGTGACCTATGTGCCTCCAGGACCTACAGACATGGCCGTTAGGGACACACACACAGATCGGAGTGGTAGCACCTGATTGGAGTCTTATCGATCAGGGGGATCAAGTCCTGATCAATTGATTGGCAATGGCCAAAAAGGGGCGTGAAACCAAACGGGGTGTAAAGAGTGCTGCACAACCAGGAATCACTCTCTCTCTCCACGAACGAGCTACAACAATGGTGAACATCGCCAGCAAGAGGAGAGCCACCACACCCGACAAGGAAAGAAGAAGACCAGAGCCAGAATGCCAGACCAAGCCAAGTGACCAGACTACGCAGACCAGCACACAGATAAAGGCCAATATCTGCTTGGGTATTTGCCAGTCACGCAAAGTTAAGTCAAGGTCTTGTATTGGACTTGAATTCTAGTATTCTCTGTAAGATAGCTTATTGTTGGTCGGGTGGGTGATTATTGATTGTGTGAGTTTAAGTAAATATTGGTTTTACTAATAAGACATCTACTCGTAGTTATTTGTCCACCGCATAAGGGTTAAAACAGATTGTGCGACAGACAACAACAATTAAAAGGATACTGCTGCAAACTTTTTTTGTGGTTTTTAAAAAAATGTTCACTTTCTCTCTTTTTCTGAATGGATTGACTTCTTACTGAGGATGAATCACGAGCAACCCCTCCAACATCCTCAACCCAGGCATTTTGCTCGGCCAGTCTTCCTTGTCCCATCCAACAATACTTCACTCAGCAAGCCTCCCCAGCTCTCCACACTCCTCCCATCCTCTATAGTTCACCAAGCTTCCTCCCCTGTCTTTATCCCTAACACTTCACCCTGTCAGCCTGCTCCCCTGGCTCTGAGGTACTTCACGCTGCCTCATTCACAAGCAGCGCATTATTTCAAAATTTGCAGAAACTATTGTGAATTGTGCAGAGGATGATGATGTACAGGCCAGTGGAATAGGAATAATGCAGACAACTGTAAAGTAGTACAATTTGGGAGGGAGGATGAGGAGGGACAGTATAAAACAAAGGGTACAATTTTAAAGGTGGTGCAGGAACAGAGAGACCTGGAGATATATGTATCTGGTGCTGTGAGGCAGCAGTGCTAACCACTGTGTCATCATGCTGCCCATTATTGGTGGCACAGTTCCCTGAGTATTGATTTTCACTGGGACATGGTTCCATGGACATTGACTCTTTCTATATGTAATTTCTCACATGTTAACTTTAGCCTGAAGGTGCATATAGTTTGCTAGGGTTTGATTCAAACCAGGGTTCCCAGGGCACTGACTGGGATGTTTTCCACATGTCTACTCTTGCCAGAGTATAGATTCAATGAACAACTGCTGCTATCTCTATTTACAAGTGATGGAAAGCTGTTTGAATATTGGAAAATCACACCTTAAGTCCAATTCTGTCCTTACCTGATAACCATTCACATTCTTGGTCCACTGCATACTCAACTACTGCACCAATGTAACTGAGATCACTTTAGGGCACTTCACATTCCTAGTCAGTATGATTCATTCCTACACAGAGTGGCATATTTACCCTTTAGTCCCTCGGGTGAGCTAATCTCATTATTCTCACCAAATCTCCCAGTTACAGCTTTCTTTGACCACTCTTACACTTTACATCAGGCGATCGAGGGAAAATTGAAGTGGACTGACATTAAAAAAATATATATTAGAATAGAAATGTGCTTTGGAGCTTCAATTTTTAAAACATTTTTTCCTCTATCCTGAAGTTCCAAAGCCAATGCTCAGCATGGGCCGGCAAACCAAAATCCATTCCTTACTTGCTCCAGAAACCAAATTCAAAATCCAGAAGAATCCATTTCATGGTACCCATAAAAGGGACAAACAAGATTCAAGCTGACAAGATGAAGCATTGCACCCCATCTTGGGCTTGATTTGATGCTTGATCTTAACTAATAGGCTGAGAAGTGATATTGACGCAGATCAATATTTTAGTAGAGACCTGGTGTAGAATTTTCCCATCCTGCCTGCCATGAGAATCGTAGCGGGAGGAGGTGGACCATAAAAAGGTCCGTTGACCTTGGGCAAGAATTTCCAGCCTTGGGGTGAGTGTGGCTGGAAAAGCCCTCCCCTGGGGTTTATTACCCATCTCAGCTATTCACTAAATTGCTGTCAGCTGGCAAATCCCTACAAGCTGTCAGCAAGACTATT
>JASCQW010000191.1:3414054-3429538 GCA_030264375.1 Carcharhinus longimanus | reverse complement strand
GTCTCAGGATGTTTTCACTTCACTTCCTGATGTTCCCAGTGACATTGAGAATAGGCAGGCTGGTGAGCTGGCTGCCAATGGCTGGCTGTCAATGATTGGAAACACTCAGAGCCGGGGAACAGTCAGTGCTTTATGGAAGGAATATTTCCGTTTTACACAGCAGATGGTGACAGTTAAACCCGATTCTGATTATTGTGACCGTCAAACTCAGGCTTGCTCCAGGATTTGGTTCATTCAGGATCAGTCCGTTTAAGCCTTACCATCGGCTCAGCCATGACTGCGAGATTTCCCTCATGCAACACTGAGACAATTATTGAACAGTTATTGCATTTTATGTCGGAGTGGTTGATTGACTCACCACATTGTCAGCGTCCCTGCCGTTCGAAGAGAAACTCCCAATTCAAGGGTAAAGCGAGCATTTGTTGGTGAAGGAAGGAGCGGTTCTACCGCCGTTCAGCGGGTCTGATAATCAGTTATGGAATCCTTCCCAACATAGTTCAAAGGAAGGGACATGTGTTTGTGACGATATGCTTAAAAAATATACCTGCTGCTTTGGACAAAAGTACTGGCTGTCACTGTACATTCCGTGGAACAATCTTGAAGTATAAACATTTCCACTAATCTAACGTCTCTCAATGGCACCTCTGTTTAAAATTACTAACTTCAATCGGGTTAGTTATCGTGTTTTCAATGAGCCACGACCCTCGGAGTTTGGAATTTGTTTAAGGAATAATAATGTCAGCACTTCCAGTAACTCGACAATCGTGTGTTCAAAACATGACAGCAAAGTTCAGACAGCAGATATACAGTCTCCTGAGGATATGTAAAGCTTGTCCTCATTACCTAAAATTCAATACCAGCCGGCTAGGAAAACCTTTTCGGTGTCACTTCCATTCATAAAAGAAATGAATACGGTACTGAAATGATTACAGTGTAATAATTCAGAAAGCAGCTCTCAAAATGGGGTTTCATTCATATTTTCATATCCTTTCCCACATCAGGCACACCTTCTCTCAATCGCTCTGGCCTCTGATCAATATCAGACTTCAATCCTGCTACAATGCGAGTGTTTTTGTAATGATGATTAACCACTTTATCTTCTCCAAAACATTGAAGCAAACTGGGTTCAAGCATTTAAATTATCATTGCAAACAGTGCAGAAGGAGACTAGTTGGCCCATCCTTCGCAATCACACCGAGGCCCAGTCCCCATAGCCCCTATTAGTTTCCCTAACACTAAGGGGCAATTTCGTATGGCCAATCAACTTAACTTTGGACTGTGGGAGGAAACCGGAGAACCCAGACGAGAACGTGCAAACTCCACACAGGCAGCGCCAGATGCCGCCGTTGCTGCCTATTCGGAGAAATGTTCCAATGGCGGTGGACAGAAGGGGAGAGAATCTTTGGTTATTCATTGGCCTCGCGTGAGAGTTTCCTTTTGTGGCTCAGTGGAGTTTTGCAGGACTGATTTAAGATGCCGAGCAGAAAATTAGGTTCTGAATCGTTGAACTAAATATTGGGAAAAAAAGTAAAGCAATTACAGGTGAAAAGTGGAAACTGGAGGCAGGAAGGGAAAGAGTGGGAAAATAAATTGAAAGGAACAAGGACAATTAACATGTAAACAATTAAGGTTCCACAGATGTACTTGTGGAGTCTATTTTTAATATGTTGCGAATTGAAATCATAAAGTAATATAGTTCTACGAGTGGACCTCACAATCTATTGTTGTGTTTTGTATTATTTGCAGGTTGAGAAAGATCCCTCTGGCTCTCACACCGCTGAGTGAATTATTGCTGCTCTTCACCGGTGTGAGAGCGCCCTCTGCTGCTTAGTCTCTGGAGTTGTCGCTGTGGAATTTTGACTGGGACCCGCTACATCTCTGCAGCAGTGTGGGGCCTCATGGCATTGAAATACACAGCGGTGTCGGAGATCAGGACCTTGTTAATCATTACCTCAGTGATCTTGGTAGCTTTACTAAACTTTGATCTCAAAATTTGGGCATGAAGTTTGTCGTACCCCAAAATGATAGAGCGTGAGAGAGATGGATACTCATCGAGAGCCTGATGTCCTCGCGTGTGAGTCGCTGAAAGTAAATGTGCAGTTTCAGCAGGCAGTAAAGAAGAAAAATGATTTGCTAGCTTTCATAGCAAGAGGATTTGAGTACAGGAAGAGGGATGTTTGTTGCAATTCTATCGGGCATTGTTAGGGCCACATCTGTAGTATTGTGTATAGCTTTGGCATCCTCATCCGAGAAAGGATATCCTTGATATAGAGGGAGTGCAGAGAAGGTTTACCAGGCTGTTTCTTGGAGTGTTATGTTTGTCATTTCAGTGGAGAATAAATCAGTTAGAATTATATTGATTGGAGTTCAAAAGAATGAGAGGAGATCTCATTGAAACTAATAAAATTCTAAGAGGATTACATAGACGCATAGAAGCTAGAAGAAAGAATAAGCCATTCAGCCCATCGAGCCTGCTCCGCCATTCATTTTGAACATGGTTGATCATCAGATTTAACATCCTGATTCGCCCTTCCTCTCATACCCTTTGGTTTCTTCAGTCGCAAGAGCTACAGCTAATTTCTTTTTGAAATCAGAAAACGTTCTGGCCTCAAATACATTCTGTGACAGTGAGTTCAGTCAAGGACAACAGACAACAGACACTCTACGCATAGTTGTTGCTTTTGCTTCGGACGGTTCGAAACTGGACAGAAAGTTTAACAAATATTTTCGTTGCAGAGTGAGGGAAACGTTTGATAATTCAGCGTGACCGCTAATTTATCACCCAACTGTTACCTTACATCACCATCTCTATCGTCAGCGCTTTGCAGCCTATCACTGTTTTTCTGTTACTATATTTGTTCTTGACCTGTTGAAATATGACATTTCCACGTGTGATGCAGACTCGCGAAACTCACTCGGCTGATAGTAAATCAGGTTATACTTTAATAGCTTGCTGACAGCGATAAATAATAATTTCCCGAGCGAGAATTGAAACCACACAACAGTTGGAGTACTGAACACAAGCCACTGGACTTCCAGGGTCCCCGGTGAACTCTGTTTTTTAAAATGACTTACTACATGTCCTTAATAAATCCAGTTTGGATGGAACATTAGTGACTGTTTCAGCTAATGACAATGTGTTGTTGGGATATGAAATCGACAGTGAGGTGAAATATCTCACAAGATGCTGAAGTGATCGGGGTATATAAACTTCTAAACAGGATTGAAAAGAGTGCACATGATGGGATTGGTTTACGTGGGATTTGATTTGAGAACCTGAGCACACAGTGCAGGCAATCTATCAACACAACACTCACAAGAAAATCAAGTCATTAACAGGTTAATACGCTTTTGGCTATTCCCTTTATCTCTGTTCACCAGTTTAGAGGAATCCATGTTTGTTGGTTCAGTCAGCTTGCTGTGTCTATATTGTTATTCATTCATGGGTTGTGGATGTACACCCCACTGGCTATTTCTGTTTTTCATTGCTCCATATATCTCTCTCAGATTCTGTCAGTCTCTCTGACTGTGTTTTTATTATGTTGACCTATTTTGCTCCTTGCTCTTTCCGTTCTTTCGCTGTCTGTGTGTAACTGAGTTCACTGGTTTCTGCGTTTCTCCTGGGAGGAGAGATTCAGTGGGATGAGTCTGTTCGCTCTGGAGTTTAGAATAATCAGAGGTGATCTTATTGAAAAGACTGAAACTGGGAAACAATTGGACAGTGTAAATGTTGAGAGGTGTTCCCCTAGCCGCTGGTTAAATTATTAAGAACAAAAAAAGGTGGATGATGTAAGAGGAGTTTGGAGTGTTTGGGAGAGGTGAAGCTAGGAATTGGAAGGTGTGAATCACTTAATTGATGATTGAGAGGGATGGATAGGAAGCTTGGGGGTACTGTATCTCGAATCTTTGTAAACTTTGAAATCAGAACAAGCTGAGACACCAGACAGAAAAGTCACATTTGTCTCTATGCATTTTACGTTATGGAAAACAATTCAACCCATGTGCCCGGCTAGTTCAGTCGGTAGAGGATGAGACGCTTAATCTCAGGGTCGTGGGTTCGAGCCCCATGTTGGGCGTCATTGCTTTAAGCTTTGCCTCATTACTGGGTGAATTCCAGATCTCCGTTCCTCCAGAGGTTTCACCACCCAAACTGAGTCTTTCTCCTTTCTACTTTGTTTCACTCACAGTTGCGGCTTTCTGACTGAAAACTGCGTCCAGCTCACTGGAAGGCGGGGAGTTTAGCGCTGAACTGAGCGAGAGGCTTTGTTCTCATTTATTATGCGATTTAATCACAGATCTGTAAGATTGTGTCAGTCGGAAATGGGAAAAATTCATAGATGTTTCCTACTAAAAAACGTAATTAAATTGCCCCCAGTACTGTTGCTGGGTAGATTTGTTTAAATAGGCTCCGTTGACAATGCTGAGAGTTTGAAGTTGGCTCGCAGCCAAGTGCTCGGTATTGAGGAAACAGGTTTTTGATTCACACCCTCGTATGCTTCCTGTAAATATTTTTGTGTATTTGGCAGCAGGCTGGACTGTTGCCAATACTGCGTGGGACAGATTAACTTGAATCTGTAAGGACAACATGGGACTTTGTCAGTTATACAATAAATGTTTTATTCCCAAAAGAAAGGCACATTTTCAATGGCATTTCTTCCAAGCAAACATTTTAAATGAATGCCCTGTTCATTACGTGATTAAAAGTATCGGAAACTAGTCAATTGACTTGATGCTATTTCATTTGTATAGCTTCCAAAGAAATGTCCTTCTAACAATTAAAGTCTCTTTATGAACAACTCCATGAAGTGCAAAAAAAAGATGTCGTTGTCCCCAATCCCTCAGTCCCATGAGATCAGTGTAAAGGCACAAAAATGAAATTAATTAAAAGTCAAAGAAAATCATATATCTGCCTTGAACAGCGGGGATTTCTGGAATATCCTCAAAGTTTTGCACCTCATTAAAACTTATACATGATGTAAAACATGTACTCTTATCCAGCATAATCTGATTTCGATTATTTAACAGTCCCTCTCATAGCTGCCAATCTGTGAAGAACTGACCAGTTCATAATCTGGTTCAGTGGAAGATGAAACATTTATTCTTGTGATATTGTCCTGATATTCTGTGTTCCTAATACCAGCTGCAACAAAATGAGCTGCCATGATTTAGGTGCTCAAGGAGAACGTTCCTGATGGCCGTGTCCGTTCTAATTCATTGGCTCCTTTGTCAAAAATTGATGTCAATTTTATTTTTCTCTGTCAACTCAACGCTTAAATATGATTCAACAAATTTCCTTTCGCCGTTAATTTTCACAGGGTTAAGGAGCTGTTGGGGAAATATAATGTGTAACATTGTATCATATGAGGAGTTTATTTTGTTAATTTATACGTGGGCGGCACGGTGGCATAGTGGTTACCATTGCTGCTTCACTGCATCAGGGACCCGCGTTCAATTCCTGGAATGGGTCATTGCCTGCTTGGAGGCTGCACATTCTCCAATTGCCTGCCTGTTTACTCCCATGGTCCAAAGATATGCCGATTAATTTGATTGGTGATGATGAATTGTCCCATAGAATCAAGGGAATTAGCAGGGATGGGAATAGGGCCTGGGTGGGAATGTTGTCAGTGCGAGCGCGATATCCTCCTTCTGCACTGCAGGGATTCTATGGACATGGGCGCCTCTGGCTGATCAGAATTCATTATCCACCCAATGTCCGAGGGCAGTTCTGAACTAAACAAGCTGTGGCTCTGCAATCATATGTGGGCAAGATGAAATAAGGACGGTATATTTCCTGTTCTAAAGGACATTAACGAACCAGATAGGTTTTTTTTACACAATCGGCAATGATATCATGGTCATAAGTAGATTCTTAATTCCAGATGTTTTTACTGAATTTAAATTTCACCATCTGCCATGGTGGGATTCGAAGCTGGGTCCTGAGAACATTAGTGGAGTTTGTGGATTAATTGTCTAACGATAATAACGCTAGGCCATTGCTTCCCTTGTTCTCATATCCAGTCCCAAATTACAGTGATAGATGTCCATACCTGAAATACAATCATTCCAGCATTAAGTTACATAAATCGATAATAATTCCTCTAATGAACTATATTTTTGCTGCAATGTGTTAGTGACACAGGGTTATTGCAAATCAGACTGATGTCTTAACCATGATAACGCAATGTCATCTGTTTATGTCCATTTCCTTGCGAAGGGGTGCAGAAGTAAAGACACTCGATTTACAATGAAATCGTTTCTTTTCTGTAACAGATGCTCAAATACAATTTCACTTCTTGGATTGCAGAGACACTGCAATGGAGTTCACTGTTACTGCCTCGGCGTTAGTCTGGAATGTTCCATTGTCAGCAACCAATTCACCGGAAATGATCCTTGGTGTTCTTGATACATTTTATTTGATTTCATTTGACTTATCATTATCGCACATATTAGTACACAGTGCAAATTATTGTTTCATGTGCAGTATACAGCCAGAGCATAATGCATATAGGGAAGGAAGGGAGAGAATGAATAATGTAATTTTGCAGTCATGGCTAGGGTGTAGAGAAAGAACAATTTAGTGCGACATAGGTCCATTCAAACGTCAGATTGCAGCATGAAAGAAACTGATTTGAGTCGGTTTGCACATGTCCTCAGACTTTTGTATCTTGCTCCCGATGGAAAAAAAAGGTGAGAGAGTATGTCCGGGTTGCGTGGTGTTTTGTTTTCATAGGATTTTAGATAGTTTTACCAGTGTTGAATCGGAGTTTGTGTTGACTCAGCGAGAGGCAAAAACTGGGCGTCCCTGGCAGTAACTGGATGGTCTGGGTCCGACAGGTCCCTGAACAGTGTTTACAGAGTCTTCTTCTGTACAATAGTCTTGGGTCAACCTACAATTCCGTCACCACAGAGAGTTAGAATCAATTTACTCCGCCCAAAAAAACTTCAAACAATGAAAAGAGAAAATGCTGGAAAATCTTAGCAAGTCTGGCAGCATCTGAAAGGAGAGAGAAGAGCTGACTGTTCGATTCCAGGTGACCCTTCGTCAAAACTTTGTCAAAAGGTCATCTGGGTTCGAAACGTCAGCTATTTTTCTCTCCTCACAGATATTGCCAGGCCTGCTGAGATTTTCCACCATTTTCTCTTTTAGTTTCAATTCCAGAACCGGTAGTAATTTGCTTTTATATTTCTCTTTGGAAATAACTGAAAACAGAAGATTTCTACCCTTACCCTGTCTGTCCTACATAGATTCCAATTCCACTATGATGAAAGTGACTCTCAGCCACTACTGAAATTGCTGGGCAGGCCGGCCAGTTGTATCAAAGCTGCGGTGAAAGTACAAATAATAAAATCATCCAGAAGGCAGGTTTCAACAAGGTGGTTCACAACCGCCTTCTCAGTAGGGACAACGAACTGTTGGCTTTCTCAGTGATGGTCACATCCAGAGGATCAATAATAACACCGTAAAGTGCCGCAGATTCTGGAAATCTAAAACTAAAACAACACAAATCCTACTCAGCAGGTCAGTGTGCATCAGCAGATAGAGAACCAGATTCACATTAAAGATCGATGCCAGGATGCAAAATCTCAGTGATATAATTCTAAAGAGCAAGGGTGTTCTCCCCAATATTCTACTTTAATACTGATTCTTGAAACAAAATCACAAGTTTACTGGCAATTTATCACATCTCGGTTTGTGGGAGTTTGTTGTACGCAAATTACGGGTTGTTCTTGCTTCATGACATCAGTGATTAAATTCAGCAAAGGCACATCAGAAAGTTTTAAGAACTTTGGGACTACATGAAGTCGGGTAAAGAGTTTTATAAATGTAAGCTCTACCAAAATGGAAGTTTTAATACGTTGGAAGTGCTGAGTGGGTAATGCGAATATATTCATTGCTCTGCCTGATCAGAGTGGCGTAGAGTCATAGAATCCAATGCGCTGCAGTAGGAGCCCATTCGGCTCATCAACTCTGCAGCTGCTCTCCAGCAGAGCAACCTATCCAGGCTCAGCCTTCACCCTATCTCGACCATGACACATATTCAAAGGCTAATGTCCCTAACCTACACATGGTTGGACACTAAGGAGCAATTTAGAATTGCCAATCCACCTTGGGCCAGGCAATGATGCCCTGCTGGATAGCTGGTGCAGACTTGATAGACCGAATGGTCTTCTACAGCACTGTCGGGATTCTGTGTTTCTAGTTACTCATCCTTGGACTCAAAGAAGCAGCTTATCATACCAATCCACCTAACCCACACATCCTTGGACTGGAACGAAACCAGATCACCCCGAGGAAACTCACATGGACATGGTAGAATGTGAAAACCACACACAGTCACCCGAGTTTGGAATCGAACCCACTTCCCTATCACTGTGAGGCAGCAATGCTAATTGTTTCTCTTAGTGAAAAGCACACTGGATTTTTGATACTTTCCTCATGTGATTCTGATTACTATTTGTGAAAGAAATGTTTCACACATCATTTCTCTTTGTTTTAACTTGTCTAGTTGAAGTAAATTGGATCATTGATCAAATTAGCATTCAGTGGAATACCAGCCTGTTCACAGGTACTTTATTTATTGTGACATCAGAACTTTCAGAACAAATTCTTAAATAAAATATGTTTATTAATTTAATTAAATAGCATCTGGTGTAATGTATGTTAAAATGCTTTCTATTCGTTTTGAACCAACCGATAATATTCATAAAATAATCGCTACTTTGAGTTGAAACTAATCAATAAGTGACAGTTTATCTGGTTTTGCTGTCATGAACATTTCATTGTAAACAATGAGGTGGTTATGTAAATAAACACAGAAATAGAAATCTCAATTAGATTGTTGACTGGCAAAAACGCAACAAATATTTCCCCACCAACACAGCACAGAAATAGAGACAAACATGCAAATCAATCAACGGATTCCAGTAATGATTGTTTTTCTATATTATTTATTCATCAGTTATATTGGGGGAAAAACATGACAATGTCTATGTTCAGAATTAGGAAGGAATCCCTCTGATCCTGAAATATAATAACACGACAAATGTGTTCGTGGAAATTCCCTTTGTTTCATCTCTCTCTCTGTCTTTCTCCTGTCTGGTTCTGTGTCTTGTCTCTTCACTCCACAACCTGAATTCAAGTTGCCCAATGCACTTTCTCAGCCAGAGTTATAAGGAATGCAGTGCAAACAATTAGAATCCGTGAGGGAGCTTTACTATAAAAGATGTCTTGACGATTCTGTGACCTTGGGATATTTTATACATTTTCCTCTGTATCTAAACTTCGTAACAAGGATTCAATGTGGTGCACCAAAAAAAAACTTCCCTCTAGTTATCTCTGCCCTTTGACTGTTTGACTGGACAGTGTAGAGGAATACTTACTCTGCAGCTAAACTGACGTACCTGTCCTTTGAGTGTTTGATATGATTTTGTAAAGGAACATTTAATCCGTATCTCATCTCTGCTGTACCTGAACTGGGTGTATTTTATGGGACTGTGTAGAGAGTTCTTCCCCTCTACCGAACACGAATTCAAACTTGTCTCCCCAATCTCCGAAGGAAAAATGCAGAAGCAGTTTTACCCAGAAGAGATTCCCTGGTCGGTATGCCTTCATTGTGTTTGAACAGACTTTGTAGATGGAGTTTCACTCTGCTACGGAATCGAGTGTTCCTTGCGGGACCCAAATTGAGCGTCTTGGTGTGTGTGTGTGTGTGAAATACATCGTGTTTCACTTGCATCCTGCCATTTACAGCACACGATGAACACACAATACACACTTCCAATTCAGGGTGGCTTCCTTCACGGATGCCACCTTTTCTGATGGTTGAGAAGGTCAATTTTTGACGTGTTAGTTCTGCCACAAGTGCTGCTCATTAAACTCTATTTGTCATTGTGTGTTATCGTTTCTGCATCATGAATGGATATTAGCTGCTTTGGTGTAGAGCCAATTATCCCCAAAATCCTGTAGTCCTTGCTCTGCTGATGATTTTGAACATCTTAGCGAGGTTGACGGAAGCAAGTTAAAGGTATGAACACGTACGGCACATGGAGCAATTGTTGACTGGAATATATCTTCCAACACAATCATTATGCTGCACATCAAGTATAACCGGTCTGGACGCAGATGCTGTATTTCTAGTGTGACCCCAGCAAAGACCTTACTCATGATGCTTTGATTAAGATATGTCTGTAGCTGTTGCAGTCTCTTCTATTGGTTTTGCTTCCAAACAGTGCGATGACTTTCAACCATGCATCTCTTTTAGAATGGTGGGCGACACGGTGGCACAGTGGTATCTCTGTTGCCTCACAACGCCAGGGCTATGAGTTTGATTCCTATCTTGGGTCACTGTCTGTGCGGAGTCTGCACATTCTCCCCGTGGACGCATGGATTACGTCTGGGTGCTCCAGCTTCCTCCCACAGTCCGAAAAAAAACATACTGGTTAGGTACACTGGCCAGGCTATATTTTCTCTCAGTGTACCCTAACAGGCGCAGCAGTTTGGCAATTACGGGGTTATCCTAGGAACTTCGTTGCAGTGTTAATGTAAGCATACTTGTGACATTAATAAATAAACTTAAAATTTTAAATCTTCCAGCAGTTAAGGAGAATATCGTAAATGTTCAGAAATATAGTAATTATTTTCACCAATTACCATCCATTCGCAATTTAATAATTTCATTCGCTAGTTCTCATTCATTATAAAGGTTAGTCTAAAATTGATTAATGGAAGGGGTGCGATACTGCTGAGGGCACCATTTATTCCCCATTGCTAATTCCTTTCGGTAAGCTGGAGGTGAGCCACCTTCATGAACTGCTGCAAAATCTGCAGTGTAGAAATATCCACAGTGCTGTTAGGGAGGGTGCTTCTGCATTCCGACCCAGCGACAGTAAAAGACAGTAATATATGCCCAATATATGTCCAAAAGAGGTTTGTGAGTGTCTTGCAGGTGAATTTCCAGGTGAGACTGTTCCAAATCACCAATTATCATCAGTCCATAAAGATAAACAATGATTTCATCAATAACACTTAGCATTTTATTAAAGCAAAATACTGCGGATTCTGGAAACTGAAACAAAAAAAATATAAATGCTGTAAAATCTCAACGGGTTTGAGGGCATCTATGGAGAGAGAATAGAGGCAACGTTTCGAGTCAGGATGGCCCTTTATCATTTGGAGGAAATTGATGAGGGTGATGACACTGGGAAATGATGAGGCTGGATCGGGGTTAGGAAGATTTTTTCGGATATAGTTAGTGATTGAGACTTTGATTAGGTTAGTTAGGATGGAGAAGTTGATTATGATATTTGGAATCGTATATAAATTGATACAAATTGTGTGTGTCTCGAAATAGTGTATAGAATTAAACAGTAGCTATTTTAACGATTCCTTTCTCACAGGAAAGTTATTCAGCTTCTCTGACACCTTGTTAGAAACAATGATGATCTCTCCAACGCATCAGCAATGCTCTTCCGAAGCATTCTCCAGATTCGAAATGTTGGCTCTGCTCTGTATCCCCAGATGCTGTCAGACCTGCTGAGATTTTCTGTTTGTTTTCGGTGTTTAATTCTACACAATAGGTAATTGTACTTTGCTTTGTATAATTTATTGATATTAACATTTATTGGCATTTTATAGGCCTTTTTGTCACGAAGGAATAAAATCTGTCCCAGAATTCAGTGGGGCATGGAATTAATTCACACCGAGGATAATGGACAGCTACCCAGCAGCCTCTGCGCTTAATTGAAAAGTAACCACCCATCATCACACAGAAAGTCCTGATACATAGCTGGAATGTGTGATGATTTTCAAAGTGATGATATGAGTGAAACAACCTGCACCTCATGTGAAGTTACTGAATCTTTAAATCCCTATTCATTATTGCACAGTTTGGGGAAGTAGTGTAACTTTTGTAGTTGTCCAGTGAGTCTCACAGTCTTTCTGTTGCCACATTATTTACTTTGAAGCCTGATACCTTCAGAAATTTGGGTGAGGGCATGTTGAGTGATTTGTTGTACATGAAGGAGCAATATGTTTCAAATGTTACAATTCTCCCTCCTCAGCCCAATCATGTTCCTTCTTTCTACCTTGAATATGAAAATTCAGCATAAGCAGAGAAATGAACCATCGGAGCCAGAGGATTATCTCGTCTTGCGCTCCGTGTGGATCAGTTTGCTAACTCCCGATAAACTCGGGATAGATTTCACCCAGAAACTCTGGAAGGATTGAATGTATTAGACTGACTGTAACAAGGAATAAAGGAGCTGATTCAATATACGAAGTATTCAAGCACAAATATGGGAATGTAGAACAGCATCTTTCAGTACCATCTAACAATGAATTCATCAATTAATTCACTGATCCCTCAATCAAAATATTCAGGCAACCAGCTGTCATTCATAGAGTCGTACAGTCATAAAGGTTTACAGCATGGAAGCAGACTCTTCAGCCCAACTTGTCCTTGCCGCCCTTATTTTGTTAAACCCCAAATCTAATCCTAATTGCCCGCATTTGGCTCATATCCTGCTATACTCAGCGTACGCATGTAACTATCTAAATGCTCTTTAAAAGATAAAATTGCATCCGCCTCCACTACTACCTCTGGCAGCTTGTTCCAGGCACTCACCACCCTCTGTGTGAAACAATTACCACTCTGGACAATTTTGTATTTCTCCCCTCTCATCTTAAACCCATTCGCTCTAGTTTAAACTCCCCTAATTTTGGGGAAAAAATATTGACTATCTACCTTGTCTATGCCCCTCATTATTTTATAGGCCTCTATAAGGTCATCCCTCAGCCTCCTACGCCCCAGAGAAAAAAGTCCCATTCTATTTAGCCTCTCATTATAACCCAAACCGGTAGCATCCTAGTAAATCTTTTCTGCACTCTTTCTGGTTTAATAATATCCTTTCTATAATCGGGTGACCAGAATTGCACATAGTATTCCAAGTGTGGCCTTAACAATGCCTTGTACAACTTCAACAAGACGTCCCAACTCCTGTATTCAATGTTCTGACCAATGAAACCAAGCATGCCGAATACATTCTTCACCACTCTATCTACCTGTGACTCCACTTTCAAGGAGCTATGAACATGTACCCCTAGATCTCTTTGTTCTGTAACTCTCCCCAACGCCCTACCATTAACTGATTCATCCAACATTCATTCAACAGTCATTCATTCCCGCATCAAAAATCGTGCACTTATTGTTTGCGTAGATGGTGACGTAATATTAATTTAATTGATCCAGTGATCCAGAGGCCCAGCACAATGATGTGAGGACAGGGATTTAAATTGGGCCATTGCAGCTGGTGGAATTTGAATTCAATTAATAAATCTGGAATAGATATTAATGGCGTCCATAGGAATATCTCTGATTCCCCAATGGAGGAAATCTGCCATCGCTACCTGGTCTCACAAGGATGTGACTCTAGATGGACAGCAAAATGGCTGACTCTTATACATCTTCAGAAGTCGCCAAGAAAACCAATCAGCTCAAGCGAATTTGGGACAGGCATAACTTTCCGCCAACTCAACCATCCCATGGAAGGATAAAGGGAAAGACAACGCAAACATGCATGTTCATGTTTTACAACATGTATCCTCTCTCTGAGTCACCCCTCACAGTCTGCCTGTAATTATATTGATCCATCCACAGCAATATCCTGATGTGTTGGGAAAATCATCATTATTGCTAACAGCACGCCAGAGAAGCTGCCTAACGTTTCTTCCCTGACAGATGGGAAGCTACCATATTGGCCAACAAATTTAAGGAATTTAAATGCCTCCAGTACTACTGCTGGGCAGATTTATTTATAAATAGGCCTCATTGACGATGTGAAGAGTTTGATCTTGGCTTGGAGCCAAGAGGTTAGTGCTGAGGAAATAGATCTTTGATTTACTGAACAACACCCGCCAGATGCTTCCTGTCAATAATTCTGATCATTTGGCACAGCCTGGATTGCTGTCAAATATTGTGTGTGGGGCAGATGAGCGTGAACCTGAATGGACAAAATGGAAGTCGGCCATTTCAACAATAGTTGTTTCATTCCCACAATAAGGACACATTTTAAATCTTTATGATTCAAATCATTTTTTTCTTTAATTCCCTGTTAGTTATGTGATTAAATAGTATCGGAAAATAATAAACTGACTAGATGCTTTTTCATTTGTATAACGTTCGTGTAAATGTCATTCCAATAATTAAAACCCATTTGTGAACAACTTCACGAAGCGCGAAAGAGAAAGATGTTGTTGGTCACAATCTCCCAGTCTAATGAGATCAGTGGAATGGCAAAAATATTTTTTCAAAAAACCATAAAACTGCCTTGAACACCGGGGATTGCTGGAATACTCTGAAAATTCTGAACCTCATTGAAGCGACGGTGTCTCTTATGCCTGATTAGCAGTGTGTTCGCTTGTACAGTATAACCTGATTTCGATTATTTAACAAACCCTCTCATAGTTGCCAATGAGTGGATAATTGATCAGTTCATAACCTGGTTGAATTGAAGATAAAACATTTATTCTTGCGATAATGCGTAATGTGCCCAAAATCCCTGATGTCCTGTGTTCCCAATACCAGTTAATGCTTACAGCCTGTGGCAAATAAAACGAGCTATAATGATTTGGGTGCTGAAGGAGAACTTTACTGAACTCCGTGTCCGTTCCGATTCATTAACTTCTCTTTCAATGTCGAAGTCAATTTTATGTTTCTCTGTCAGCTCACTATTTAATTGTCAAATAGGCGGGTTTGTTTTACCCTAATTTACACAGAGCTGTCTTACGTTCAGGGGCATTTTAAGAAATGTCAGCAGACACTGTATAATGCGAGGAACCTCATGTTAACTTCAAACCCAAAATGTACAGTGATAGCCGTCCACACTGTAAGTAGAATGCCTTTGTTCATCCGCCACATTTAGTTACAGAAATCGATAACAATTCCTCTGATCACAGAATCCATACAGTGCAGAAGGAGGTCATTTGGCCCGTCGGGTCTGCAGCCGCAACAATCCCACGAAGGTCCTGTCCGATCCCACAAGCCCACATATTGACCCGGCTAAACTTCTTGACATTAAGAAGCAAATGATCATGGCCAATCAACCTAATCCGCTCATTTTTGGACTGATAAATTATGCTTCATTATCATAATGTGAAATAATTATTGCAAAATAGACTGATGGTCCCTTTATTTTCTGATAATGTCAATTTTTAGATTTGTCTACGTGTCACGGGCGTGGTAAGAAAAGCACCATATTTATAATGTAATTGTTTTTTGAAATAAATTACTGACGAATTGAAATATCATTATGAGAAATAATGGAGACATTGCAATGAATCGATTCAGCCAAACAAATTTCTCGATACAGATAAAATGTCCATTTTAATATTAACCTATTGTAAATCTGGGAGTCCATTCTGTTGGGGGTGTGGAAGGTGGGACGTGGATCCAGTCGCCGCCTCCAGCAGGGAATCAACAGGCGGCGC
>JASCQW010000191.1:3336671-3356458 GCA_030264375.1 Carcharhinus longimanus | reverse complement strand
GAACAACTCCTGTCTCCATCGATGACGCAAAGATCATCGCCAGAGGCTCAGCAATCTCTTCCCTCGCCTCCCACAGATGTGAAGTAGATTCTTAGACACATCAGCTGATTCACAAAACAGATACTGGACAGCTAGATAAAATGATTAATAGGCACAGGAATTGATGCATTGACAGACAAAGCAGATATATGATCAGTGGACCGTTAGACAGATAGAGTCATAGACACACGAATAATGAATTAACAGAAGACAAATAAAAGGTCACTGCACAGTTAAGTGGATAGATTCATAGACAGATTGACTAACACAAAGACATATGAACACCAGAGAGTAAGATAGATTACCAGCCACATCAACTGCTGGACTAGCACGACAATTGGATATATGGTGACCAGGGACTATTTTACAGGTGATAGACGGCTTGGAGTCACTGTCCGTGCAGATTTTGCACGTTCCCATCGTGTCTACATGGGTTTCCTCATGATTTTCCAGTTTCCATCCACTGTCCAAATGACGTGCTGGTTAGATGCTTTAGCCATGCTAACTTTTCCCTCAGTGTGCCCGGACAGGCGCCGGTGTGTGGCAACTGGGAGATGTTCATAGTAACTTTGTTACAGTGTTAATGTAAGGCTACTTGTGACACTAACAAATAAGCATTATGAATAAATAAGCAGGAAGGCACAGTGTGATCAGTTCTGAACAAGAGATGGGTACACATAGCCTTTTATATATGAAGAGAGACTATGAAGGATGTAATTACAGTAGAGGGTGCAGAGGAGGCGCACAAGGATGTTGCGTGGGCTGGAGCGTTTCAGCTATGAAGAGGGGCTGGTTAGTCTGGAGTTGCTTTCCTTAGAGCAGGGAAAATGAGGGCGGGGGGGGTCTGATGGAAGTGTACAAAATTATGAGGGATATAGGTATTGTGAACAGAAAGGGACATTTCCCATTAGTAGAGAGGTCAATAACAAAGTAACATAAATTTAAGGTAATGGTCAGTAAATTTAGAGGGGATCTGGAATCAAAATACTTTCACCCAGTGGATGGTGGGAATCTGGAACTGACTGCCTGAAATAGTGGTACAGGCGGCAACCCCTCACAACATTTAGGAAACATTCAGGCGAGCATTTGAAACGCTATGGCATGCAAGGCTACGGACCAAGTGCTGGGAAATGTGACTATTGTCCCTTTCCGCTTCTGCTCACTGTACAGCTGGAGCCAATGTGTTTAGTGTCTCTAGCACCAGAACCAGACTCATTCTGATTTCACCAGGGCTAGTGCATTAGGTTGCACTTTATCCCGCTGAATGTCATCGTTCTAATTGAGTGACACTATTTCTGAGGAAAGGCGTGAATCTCTAGACGGATGAGACAGTAATCATAATTTGCTGCATAAATGAACATTTGTGACATTTTAGTTATTCAATATTTGGCACTTACTGCTTTAAGAAAAAAAGCTATTATTATTGGTTCTAAAGACGGTGTTACCAGTTGCAAATTCTGGGTATATCCTTGTAAAAACTGCTATTGTTGTGCAAGGGGTCTTGGTGTCCTAACACACAATCACTGAAAGCCAGCTTGCAGCGACTGCAAGCAGTTTGAAATGCAGCTTGTTCCTGCTGTTTTTGACCTTGAGGTCAACAATCTTACGCGGACTATTGGAGGGGGTTCCTTATGCAGTGAGCTGCTTGACATTTCCCCAAATTCCTGCTGTATGTGTTTGCTGAACCTCACCTTTCAATGGTGTTACAAAGGGAGGGATCACCACAGAATCCCTATACTGAGAAGAGGCTATTTCACCATTGAGTCTATACCCAGGCCCACTCTGCCATGTCCTCGTAACCTCTGCTAATCACGCAATCGACACATCTTCCGCTAATTGGGGACAAGTTAGCATGACTAAACCAGCTAGCGTGCACATCTTTGGACTGTGGGAGGAAATTGGAGCATTCGGAAGAAACCCACGGTAAGAACGTGTAAACTCCACACAGGTAGTACTCAGGTCTAGAATAAAAATCTGTTGCTTGATGCTGTGTGGCAGCAGTGCTAAACACTGTGCCACCGTTCCGTCCTTCACAATAACGGATGTCTCTTTGACTTTAACAGATGTCCACTCAGAAGTAGTTCTGACGCAGCCGGAGGCAAAGAAGCAATTTCGAGTATAGACTCTGATCCTGACCTGCAATACCAGTGGCTTTGACTTCAGTGGCTACTGGCTGTACTGGTACCGACACGGTCCCAGTAAGAGGCCAGACTGGCTAGTTTCCTACTATGATGAAGACATCCAATGATACAGTGGGGAGACTCGAGAATGAATCACTGTTTCCAAAGAGCTTGCAAACAATATTTTTGCTTTGGATGTCAGATTTTTGCCGATGGAGTAAACGGCTGCTTACTAGAGTGCACAGCGAACACAGTGAGGCGGGTTAGCCCCAGATTTGTAAAAAAAAACAAACTAGAGGAACTGCACACAGTTTGTCCCCTTCATCAAACTCCAATAGATTCATTTCTGACAATTCATGGAACCATAGTGTTACTCCACCGCACAAAATAAGGCCATCCACCTAATGTACGGATATCACACCCGGACAGTCACTTCCTCATAAATCTCATGTGGCTAAAATTTGTTCAGTGGAAAGACTTTTTTTTTATATCACTCAAACTTTTGAAATCCTGGCAGAACTGGTCAGACTGGATTCAGGAATGTGCTTCCTCTGGCTGCGGGGTGGCGTGGGAGTGTCTAAAACAGAGAGTCAGCGCTTCAAAAGACATGATAGGTCATTTAGAAGAAATGTTTTCACTCAGAAGCTGTGAAACTCTCCATAACAGGAAGTTACGGAGGCCAAATTACTGAATATATTTAAAAATGAAATAGAGAGATTTCTGAATCTAAAGGTTGAAGGGTTGCAGGGAAAAAGCGAGAATAGACTATTGCAATAGAGGATCAGCCATGATCATAATGAATGAGGGAGCAGGCTCTAAGGGCCGAATGACGTATGCCCGCACCTATTTTCTGTGATTCAATGCTAACAAGTCGACCATGTACAGCCGCAGCATGGAACATATTATCATCATCCAAGATATCTGGCTTAATCGCCTATAAAAGCTACCTGGATGTGCACCGGATGTTCTCCAAGACTACGGACCAGATGCCATTCTGCTACTGCGGCCCGTTGACTGAACGAATGAAGCTCCAAAAACACTCAAGACGCTCGATACTATTTAGGACTAAGCAATTCACTTGATGGCTACCAATTCCATAAATATTGACTTCCTGCCACCGACACAAAGTGGCACACGTGGCACAATAGCAAACATTTAGACATGCAGGAATTCGCTAAGGTTCTTTAGGCAGCACTTTCCAAACCTACAAACACTACCATCTAGAAAATAAGAGCAGCAGATACCTGGGACCACCACTACCTGGAGGTTCACCTCCAAATCACTCCCATCCTGATTTGGAAAGATTCTCCAGACTACGTACGTAACTGCAGGATAATGGATCATTCTTTACACAGCTGAGATCTGGAATGCATGCCCTGGCTGAAGATTCAACAACAACTTTTCCTGAGCATTGGATGTATTTTTTGAATTGGAATATGAAGCGATTTGTGGAATGTACAGGGGAGATTATCGGTGTTGTCATGTCAGTGAATTGAATGGGCAGCTTGGTCAGCATGTGACTGTCATGCTAAGAGCCTACTTTATTAAATAATTTTGTTAAAGCAACATGGAATCAGTCCTCCAATTAAAATAATGTTCCAGACGGTACTGTTAACGGAAACATGAGGAATATGATTCAATTCGCCCTGAGTAACAATTAATCTTTGCATTTTATTTCACAATGAAAATTCGTTGGCGCCCATTCTGTGTTGATGTGGATATATTGTCACGTGTTGACAGTATCTTCTATTCTAGACAGCCAATAATCAGTGTCTTGTCAAAACCCTCCCCCTGCACATGTACAAACCCTTGTGACTAACGATCAGGATTTAAAGATAAGCCCACTGCTCTGTTCAGTGAGTGACTGGGGGGATCCCGGGAGGAGGGTGTCTAAGTTAACAAGCTCCATGAGCATGGCGCTAGGAATATCTCTTGGTCTGTTTCTTGGCATCTTCTCCTGTGAGTGGTTGGATATTTTCAGAAAGTTTCCACAGTCTCTGTTTAACGTTAATCATTCCCGGTGGCGTAACACAAACTGGATTCACCTCACTATAATTTTTGTTTGTTTTGGTTAGCAGGCGTCCAGTCGGATGTGGTGTTGACCCAGCCAGAAGCAGAGATGGGGATAGTAGGGCGAACCCTGACCCTAACCTGTAAAACCAGTGGATTTGATCTTGGGAGCTACACCATGCTTTGGTACCGACACAGTCCCAGGAAGGGTCTGGGCTGGCTCCTTTCGTACTACAATGAAAATAGCAAGGAGTACAATCCGGAGTTTGGTGAACGAATCACTGCGTCCAAGGACCTTTCCAACAGCGAATTCAAGCTCTCTATTAGGACTTTAACAATGGGAGACAGCTCTATGTATTACTGTGCACAACGGCACAGTGATATTGATCATACCCAGCCCTGTACAAAAACCCACAAGAGGAATTGTAGCCATTCCCCTGCTTTTTCTTTCCATTCATGAATGTCCACCTTTACTTTTCTTTATATTTAATGGTTTGTTCAGCCATATCAAATGGTGTTTGAGAGTCAACCGCATTGTTGTGTGGTCATGCCGTCACAGGTAAGCCAGATCAAGTAAGGAAGATAGATTGATTTCCTTAAAGGATATCCGTAAATCAGATCAGTCTTTACAACAATCTACAATTGTTTCATGGTTTTCATTGGATTTTTGATTACTTAATTCAAATTACAATACCAATCTTTGTGGAATTCGAACCCCCGTTGCACAATAGTTATTCCATTGGTCTATGTTCTGGCGTGGAACACCGCCCCCGACTGGATCTGGAAAAGTGGAGAAGAACTGATTATTGAGGGGGTGGGGTGGGTGGGGTGTGGGGATTGGTTGAAGCCAGTTCGAGTAATCTCACCAGGGAGGGGAAACTTCGAAATGGACATTTTGCAAATGTTCTGAAACTGTCGAGATTCTTACAGGATCTGAAAACAGGAAACACAACCAAGAGATACCACTAAAAATATCCCCCTGGAGCGTGTGTTGATTTGGACACATACTAGATCCCCCACCGCCCACCCCTCCTACTCTCCCTCCCCACCACGCCCCCCGCCACAACATCACGCCCCACCCTCCCCACTCCCCCACCACCTCCCGGGTCAATCACTGAACAAAGAACCGGGGAGTTTTCACATACTTTGACTCAGTCACAGGGGTTTGTACAATAGACAGAGAGAGGGGTTTTGAGAAGACACAAACTTTTGGTTGCCTGCAGTCGAGCTCTACTGCAAACATGACCACATTACCATCAAAACAAAAGGGAGTCAGTAAAGACTCACTGCTATTCAAAGCGGGCTGAAACATATCACTGATGTTGCCGTTAACAGTACTGTCCCCAGAATAAACCCCAATCTGTGACTGATACCAGGATGTTTTCTGGGTATGTTTCAGTTAGATAGGATTGTAGAACTGTATCCATCACAGTCCATTGAAACCACTGATTCGATTGAGAACAACCCAAATGGTTTCTTTGCCCCATTTATTCCACAAATACATTTATGTTCCCGCTGAAACCGTTTATTCCATCGTCAACGGAAGTTACCACTCAGAATGCATCCAGCATCCACCCAAGTCTTACCTTTCGGAGGACTCTGGATATCATTTATATGGAAAATCCAAGGAGAGGCAGTTGTATTGGTGGGAAGCAAAATGTTAAACTGACGCAGATTTAAGATGATTTGTTCCAGTTTAGAGTGGCCCTGGAGTAGCGTCGGTGTTACCCGGCAAGTTGCAATGTTTCAGGAGCTGCCCATTATTCAGGGCGGGAGAATTGGTTCCACCGTAATTTTCAAAGGAAAGACAGTTCTGTGTTGGCAATGTCTACATTGCAAATGCTTTGTGCCAATTGTAGGAAGGCGGGGACAAGTAGGGAAAGATTTTGATTGATAAAATCTCCCAACTCGGTAGAACAGAAGGTTTATAGGAATACCATGACTTCGGATTTTTTCGCCATGGTCGTTCCTATAGTGCTTTAACAGTATATGTTCAATCATTAATGGTTGTCGTATGTCGATGCGGGACTATGGGGAGGTGGTGGCCTACTGGTATTGTCATTGGATCAATAATTTAAAGGCCCAGGTTACTGATTCGTGAATAGCAGTCAAATCTGACCAAGGCAGTTGGTGAAATTTGAAAACAATAAAATAAAATCTAATGATGACTATTGTCGATGGCTCCAAAACCCCATCTTTTTTCATTCATGCAGCTTTGGGGAAGGAAACATGCCGTCCTTACCTGGCCTGATATAAACGTGATTCAAGATACACAGTGATGTTGTTGAAACTGAAATGTCTTTTTTGTCAATGGCAACACCCAACATGTTTCAGGTATGAAAGCAGGATTTGAGGAGCATTTAGATGAACACTCCAAACTTTTTATATACAAGGCAATGGATCAAGTGCCGGAACATGGAGCTGTCTGATGGCCAAGGCCATCAAAAATGGATGAAGGGCTATAAAATTCCATGGCCTAATGACTAACTCACCAGCTCCCCTTTCAATTCGGCTATGGGACATTAAACGCCTAACAGAGAAGGCAAACGATTTTATGTTATATCCAAACGCGGATGTGTGACACTGCATAACTTCCTCAGTTTTGTCGTTCAAACAGGAGGATTGGGCTGGAATCCCCAACGATTTCGAGACGATAACCCTACACAATTAACCAGGAAAAATGAGGCGCGGAAGTTGATCACAACTGAGTCAGAATACAGCTGAAATCTGACATGTGTGCAGAAAAACAGTGTGTAACATGCACTGTAGCCAGTCCTCAAACCTCCTTTGACAGTACATTTAAATCCCATGAGCTCTGCCTTCTAAAACGACAGGACCAGCAGCCACAATGGAATCGCCATCACCCGGAGGTTGTTAAGGTGTCAGAGAACAAAAAAAACAAGTATGTTACGAATCCCATATGTTATGTTATGACCAGACCCAACAGTGTTTCTATTTTGACATTAGTGTAATGATAAGGTGTTTCGCTCCAGATCTGATTCTATTGACACACGAGGATGCGCTTATCAAAACTAACTTTACTTAACAGTACAGTTTGACTATAACAAATGAATTAGTGTAACCTTTCCCAATTGAAATACTTAGCTTAACAAGATGCAATTCTTAGCCGCTAATTCATCTCTATTACTTCAAATTCAAGCAACATTCCTCTGATCGACTTAGAACTCCTCTTCAAAATCAGCTAGCAACCCCTACTTATGTGCTTGTTTTCGTTAAAAGTCCAAAAACACCACTGGAGAGAGAGGCAGACAGGAAGAGAGAGAGACAGACAGACAGAGAGACAGAGACAGAGAGAGAGAGAAAGAGAGAAACAGAGAGAAGAGAGAGAGAGAGGCAGAGAGAGAGAGACAAATAGAGAGAGAGAGACAGAGAGAGAGAACGAGACAGAGAGAGAGACAGAAAGAGAGAGAGAGACAGAGAGAGAAAGAGACAGAGAGAGAGACAGAGAGAGAGAGAGAGAGATAGAGCTCTTTCTTCTTTCAGGACCACGCAGAAACTGACTATTTTAAAATAAAAGTGAGCGTTGTGTTTTCCTTGCAAGCCCATTCACATGACCCTGGCTCTGTCAATCAACCCACTCAAAACCTGCTCTGAAATAACATGGGAAAAACAAAATAGACAAAAATCCATCAACTCAGATTAAAACAAACACATCCTTAGCTGAAATGAAAGATTTGCCTGCATTAGCAGTGTTTGAGCTTCTGGCTAGGCCATAGAAGAAAGAGGGTAGTGGTGGGGGATGTTTTTTTTCTGCATAGAGGTCTGTGGCAAGTGGTGTTCCAAGTGATCAGTGCTGGGACGTCTGCTGTTCGTAATATATATCTAAATGTCTTGAAAGTAAACGTACCTGCTCTGATTAGCAAACTTGCGGTTGATACTACAATTGGTAGAGTTGTGGATAGTGATGAAGATTGTCAGAGAATACCACAGGATATCGATAGGCTGGAAAAATGGATGGAGAAATGGCAGATGGAATTTAGTCTGGACAAATGCGAGGTGATGCATTTTGGTTAATCCAATTGAGGTGGGAGCCATAAAATAAATTGCAGAACCATCAGGAGCATAGACACGCAGAGAGCTTTGGGAGTACAGGTGCCCAGATCCTTACAAGTGGCAGCACAGGTGGAAAAGGTGGTAAAGAAAACATATGGCATGCTTGCCTTCATTGGACGGGGCATTGAGTAAAGACGTTGGCAATTACAGTTGTATGAAACTTTCGTTAGGCCACATTTTGAGTACTGTGTCCAATTCTGGTCACCACACTACCAGAAGAACGTGGAGGCTTTGGAGGGCGTGGAGAAAGCGTTCACCAGGATGTTGCCTAGTATGGAGGGTATTAGCTATGAGGAGAGATTGAATAAACTGGGATTGTTTTCCCTGGAAAGACGGAGGCTGAGGGGCGACCTGATGTACGTTTATAAAATTATGGAAGCTATAGATAGGTTGAACAGTGGAATCTTTTTCCCAGGGCAGAAATGATATTACAAGGGGGCACAAGTTCAAGCTAAGGGGGAAAGGTTCAGTGGAGATGCATGGAGGAAGTTTCTTACACAGAGGCCGGTGGGGGTCTGGAAGTCATTGCAAAGTGAGGTGGTTGAGGCAGTCATTTTACTAACATTTAAGACATATCTTGATAGGCATATGAAGAAATGACAAATAGAACGATATAAGCGGTTGGTTCAGATAGGATAACATGATCAGCAGAGGTTCAGAGGGCTAAAGGGCCGGTTGTTGTGCTGTACTTAGTTCTTAGTTCATTGTACAGACAAGTCGGCCCTCGTAATACAGAGCTGAATTTTAAACATACCTCTTACAAGAAAAGTGATAGAAATTAATTTCTTTAAGGCACAGTATCATTATTGTTCCCCTCCAAATCATTCACCATTCCAACTTCTAAATATATCACTGTTTCTTATCTGTCGCTGGGTGAAAGTCCTGGAATTCTCTCCCTAACAGCACCGTGGATGTAAATATCAGAAAATTAAATCTAATGGTGACCAATTCTGATTGCTACCAAAACCCACCTCCTTCCCTTGTAGGGAAGGAGACCTGCTATCTCTGTTTGGTCTATTCTGCTCATGACTCAATATCAACAGCAAGTGATTGATTCTGAAATACCCTTGCAACACATTTATTTGAAGTGATGGGCAACAGGTAATAAATCCAGAGAACATTTCAGGATAAACTATCTTGCACAACGAATATTGAAAAAGTGGAACGTCCTTTCAGAAAACGTAACTTTGGCCAATTCTATTAATATATTCATGGGTAGATAAGATGTGCAGAAGTGCAAGTGAAGATGAGAATGATGTAAGTGTGAGATAAAGGTAGGCGAGAAGGGGCTCTTGTGGGCCATCTCCAGCAGCATAATTTTTACAACCTACACTTATCCTTTCAGCACATTGAAGCTGCTGCGCCATTTAACATGAGTGTGGTTGATCAGTGACTACAAATCTACCGTCCTGTACGTTTCTATATCTCTGAATCCACTTAAAAGACATGGATTTACGTTTCAGATGCATTCAACAACTGCACAGGCAAGGTTCCCTAGCGGTGGACAGTAGAAAGTACTGTACATCCCTTTCGGCTTCCATATATTCCCATCTGTCCTTGTAAAATGTACAAACTCAGATATATTATCATCTCGCTTTTCGTGTAACGCATTGATGGAGAACACAAATAGCCTTAGCCATGAGCCTTAAAGCACACTGACTGGCAGCAATGACCAATGTTAACATCTCCCGTTCAAGAGGAGGCGGACACGTAGCTGTAAATTTTACTGGTTTAATAATCCTGGGACCCCAGGTCATGCTCTGGGGACCTGGGTTCAAACCTCAACATGGAAGCAGATGGTGAAATTTCAGTTCAATAAAAATCTGGAATTAGAAGCTTAATGATGACCTTGAAAGCATTGTTGATTTTCTTAAAAAAAAATCTTTATTCTAGAGAAGAATATCTGACATCCTTCCATCGCCTGGACAACACGGGACTCCAAAAAATGTCCCCCGACAGGATCTTCAAAGGCAACCTGTTAAAAGGGAGGGGAGGGAGCAACAGGTAATGGGCAATACATGTTAGCCTAGATAGCGACGTCCACATCCCATTAAAAATGTCCATGCTCTGCTTTCTACCCAATACCATTGTCGTGCTAATATTTGGCCTCCAACTCCACACTCACTTGACTTGCCTATTGATCTCATGTTTGATTTACTGATTATTGAATGCATTTTTGGGAATTCAAATCTACTGCCTCCCCTTGAACTATTTTGCAACTTAAACTTACAGGTATTAATGTGTTCCTCAAAGTGTATTGTTTTTCGTGAAACCTGATGGACCATGCTATGACTTTCGAAGCGCTTTATTAAGACTGCCTCAATAGCAGATTGCAGCTCTTTTCCGCCGGCTGACGTGAAGCTGAAGAGAAAATAAGCTGTACACTAGCTCTCTGTTTTATCCCTTTCCCTCTCATTTCTTTAAGAGGAGTTTCAATAACTGCATGAGTAGTTGGCGACAAATATAACGTTGTGCTGGACGGTTGGATGAAGGAGGTTCAGAGCGTTCCGTTGGCCTTTAACAACGATATGGATTAGTTAGTTCGACTGTCATGTACAATTTAGCCAATTGTCTGAAAACTACAATGCATTTAAGTGAACTTATGACTTGTAGATTTTAGTAGTCTTGATTCTGGGTTCCTTTGAAATAGGTAACACAAGCATGACTTTGCATTTCAGACACGTTCCCAAACATTCGAATACACACACAGCAATGGATTCGTTTGCACACTGAAGTAATACTTTAAGTATTCTCCGGTCGTAGCCTGATGGCAAAAATTCATAGAGTCAGACCATGTCATTGTGAATTCTATTGGTGGGTTATGTAGTTCCTCAGCCCAGTGTTAAGTGTAATTCTACTGTGATGCTTTTATATCGGAGGTATCCATTTAATTATGATGAAGGGAACTTCAATGGAAAGTAGGACAGGAAGTAGCACATCTTGCATTTGGAATTTCTGCATCTCCCGCATCTCGAAGGGAATGGCAAAAATAAATTTTGCATCGGTTTATCACATTATGTGTAAAAAAGAGAATTAAACAATCCTCTATTTTGTCCATCATACAACTTCATTTAGGTGTTGAGATATCGTCATGTCTTTGTTACCCCTGGATCCGCCTATTCAAGTTTTTATATTCCACATCCACACTGCATTAACTTCAGTTGGTCCAAACTATAATATCCAGAACTTCACTCCCTCCGTGTCTGGCTGATACAGGAGGTGCCATAGTGTTACGGTCAGGTTGCTGTATTAGCCATTAGCCAGAGGCACGGCTCTCTGCACGTGGGTTCAAATCTCATCATGGCTAGTTATTTGAATTGCAATTCAAGTCTTAAACTTGGGAGGGAAGGTTTTATATTCAGTAATGTTCACTATGAATCTGGTTCAATTGTTTCTTTTAACGTTATCTACCAACTTTCCGTGGACTGACTGTAAATCAGAGTAATGGACAGACGTCTGAAATGACTTAACAATCCGATTTATTTGATTTAATTTGCTTTATTATTGTCACACATATTTGTACACAGTGAAAAGTATTGTTTCTTGCATCATATGTAGACAAAGAATACCGTTCATAGAGAAGGAAACTAGACAGTGCAGAATGTATGGTTACAGTCATAGTTGGGGTGTAAAGAAAGTTCAACTTAGTGCGAGGTAAGTCCATTCAAAAGTCTGATGGTAACAGGAAAGAAGCTGCTCTTGAGTCGGTTGGTATATGTCCTCAAACTTTTGTATTTTTTTCCCGACGAAAGAAATTGGAAGCGAATACATCCGGGGTGTGTGTGGGTTCCTTGATCATCCTGGCTGCTTTTTCGAGGCAGCGGGAAATGTAGACTGTTTCAATGGATGGGAGGCTGGTTTGGTTGACCGACTGGGCTTCGTTCACGGCCCTTTGTAGTTCGAATCCATTCACTTCAGGGCAATTGGGGATGTCAGTGACAAAGTCATTCCATGACATACGAAGTAAAAACAAAACCATATTGGCTTCTGGGTAAACATCAGGATTCCCGTCACTCTCATCAAATCCCTCGATACTTGCTCTTCTAACCATCTTTGTAAATCTTCTCCACCCTGTGTGCCTTTCAGTCTGTTGTTGCTCCAGTTTTGGTCTTTTGAAAGTGCCC
Organism: Carcharhinus longimanus; assembly: GCA_030264375.1. Classification (NCBI taxonomy): domain Eukaryota; kingdom Metazoa; phylum Chordata; class Chondrichthyes; order Carcharhiniformes; family Carcharhinidae; genus Carcharhinus; species Carcharhinus longimanus. Next base: position 3,344,091 of record JASCQW010000191.1, on the reverse strand, counting down.
CTAATCCCTTTGGCCCCTCAATCCGCGAGCGTGCCTTCAAAAGCCTTGTTCCTGAGCTGGAGAATTTTCTACGTTAACCATTCTCCGCTGCCCCTATCACCCACTCTGTTTATCTACCTCCATTCCTTTAACAATGTTCCTGAAAACTTACCTCGCCCTCAGAACATCGTGCTGGTCATCTAACCCCAAAGCTTTTCTGTGGATTTTTTTTTAGCCAGTGCTCGTGTGAAATCCTATGACCGTTATATTTGGGTTTTAAAGGAGTAGAATTAATAGCTGCACTTATCAGTAAGATTCTGCTCTAGCAGGTGACGTTATGCATCTGACAGCAGCAGCGGCAACAGCTGCTGATGAGTTTTTGTGCTGGCATGTATCACTGTGGGAGATATAGCTGGGACACAGTAGTTGAACCTGCTTTAACGCCCGTACAAAAACCTCCCAGCCTCACAGGAGTGCACCAATCTCTCTCAATAGCACCCGCCTCAGCCCACTTCCCGCGTCTGACCCTCATCCCCACCGTGATGCTGACCGAGTTTATCTTATTACTGGTCTGACCCAGCCCTAATCAAATCAGTCAGACACACGACAGAGCGAAAGAGTGGTGAATGGGGCCCCAATGGATCGTGTTATGAGATCAAACCGTGTGCAACATATGAAGAGGCTAAGCTCATCTTTGGCAACGGGACCAGGCTGATTGTGGAACCGAGTAAGTAACTAATACTGGATAATGATCTCTCATCATGTTATTTTGCCCCTTGTGACTTAACTGAAACATACAATTATTTGAATACTCACTGTTGTACAATGGATGAACGGGGATCTTTCGGAATTGGAAGCGTAGCTTGACTGGGCATTGAAATTTTCTGAAGTACTTTCTTTAAACATTTAACTGACCTCTATCGTGGCAACAAAACTGTGTTGCCAACAGAGAGATATGTCAATGACCTGGCTGTGTGTCGTACAATTAAGTGACATCTCGATAGACAGCTAGAAGAGACTCACCCCGATAGTCATAGGGTCATTGAAGGAGACAGCACTGGAAAAAGCCCTTCTGCGTAATGAGGAGCATAGATAGAGAAGACAGGAAGACACTTTTCCCTTTACTTGAGAGAGCAGGGCATAGATTTAAGGTAGGGGCAGGAGATTTAGGGGGTTGTGAAGAAAACATTTTGACCCAAAGGGTGATGGGAGTCTGGAACTCAGTGCCTGAAATGGTGATGGAGGCCGAGAACCTCACAACATTTAAGAAGTATTTAGATATGCATTTGTGATGTCATATCATACACGGCAAAGGGCCAAGTGCTGGAAAATGGGATTAGAACAGTTATTTGATTTGCCTTTGAACGGCGGAGACATGATAGGCCGAAGAGTCTTTTCTGTGCAGTGGATTTCTCTGACTTTATGAATCTTTGCCCTGAGACTATGATCAAAGAATATCAATTCAGTGTGCAAATGAATCCATTATTGTGTATGAATTCTAGTAGTAGAGAAGCTGTCTGAAATCCAAAGTCATGTTTGTGTTACTTATTTCAATGAAACCCAGAGTCAGGGCTACAATAATCTATGCAGCCTTCTGGCATCAAAATCACAGTTCTAAGTTATGCTTATAAAGGTGGGGTGAGTTGGAATTGGGGGGAGGGGATGGGTTGAGGCTTAATGGTGTAGATTTCCTTTGGTTGCAATTCTTAACAAAATCCCAAAAGCAGCATTTTTGTATGGATTTGAAAATTTCGTTCAAAATTGGGCCAGAGAATTCTCTACACGTGTTGTCTCGCTTTAATGTGTACATTGAGATTGGCATCGATTACAGATGGCACGGTGGGACAGTGGTTAGCATTGCCGCCTCACAGCTCCAGGTTCGATTCCCGCCTTGGGTCACTGTCTGCGTGGAGTCTGCACGTTGTCCCCGTGTCTGCGCGGGTTTCCTCCCGATTCTTTGGTTCCTCCCACAGTCCAAAGATGCGTTAGGTTGATTGGTCATGCTGAATTGCCCATTAGTGTCAGGGACTGTCTAGGTTAGGGGGATTAGTGGGTAAATTTGTGGGGCTAGGACCTGGGGTGAGATTGTTGTCGGTGCAGACTCGATGGGCCGAATGGCCTCTCCTACACTGTAGGGATTCTATGATCGATGAATTTGAGGAGATTCATTTTGCACTCAGAAGTTTTTGGCCTTATTGCAAAAGTGGGAAGAAAATTTGGCATTGTGACAAACGAACCTGATGAATTATATAATGATGAAGGAATGTGTCCTTTTCCACTTGCACATAAAGAAGTTCCTCACAAAACTAAGTATCTCAGAAGTACCAAGGGTTACCAGTCAACTACTGATACCACAATGCTTCAAAGAATAATAATCCAACTTCTTTAAAAGAAAAAGAAAACAATATTTCCTAATGCCAGACTGATTCCCAGGGTAGCAGGATTAGTAGCTGTGTTTCTCACGTGCTGCCAGACGTGCACAGTTTATCCAGAATTGTCTCTTTCTAATTTGCTATTTAATCTGTTGCACCTTTTTTGAGGGCAGATAGGTCATAAAATTATGCGAAGTGAACATCTACTTTCCATGATTTGGAATAGCTGAAGTCTCTGTGGCCCGCCCAGTGGAAGTTTTCTGCTTGGGCAATAGTTACTGTGTGTATTTTGATAATACTAACAAACTGATATTCGGCAGCGGCACCCAACTGCAGGTTGTGCCAAGTAAGTGCGAATCCACTTTCATTTCCTCTCATTTGATATAGATTTCTACAAGTTAAATTCTTGATTAACAAAGGATAAACTGTTATCGTGGGTAGGCAGGAATGTGGGGTTGAGGTTACAATCAGATCTTACTGAATAGCGGTTGGGCTAGAGTGGCCCACTGCCTGACTCCGGCTCCCACTTTGCACGATCTGGCGTCGGTTGAAAGGTCAGTAAAGAGCCAAGGCAGTGCTTGGAATGAAGGAGGAACCATTGCACCAATAATTATGCTATTATGCGCTGAGTATCGAGTTCAGCTCACAGTTTCAGGGCACTCACTGAATGTTAAAATGGTGGCGCGGGCTTGTAGGGCCGAAGGCCCTGTTTCCTGTGCTGTGTTTGTTCTTTGTTCTTTGTTTATTAAGCCGTGTTATCAACAGCAGTTGAAACATTAGGCATCAGTGATGTGACATCGAACTGAAATTCGGTTACTAATAGGATAGAAAATGTCCATTTAGCAGGTTGAGTCAAATGCCCATTGAATTGAGTAATTGTCTACATATATTTCATTTTTAAGTTTGTCTTTATTAAAATAATAATCTTGCTAAAACTATACAAGGTACGATTTTGGCCACATCTGGAAACCTATACTGGCATTGGAGGTAGTTCAGGGAAGGCTTTGATCCCAGATATAGATATGTTTTTTTAGGAGTGGTTGAGTAGGTTGGGCCTATACTTAATGGAGTTTAGAAGAATGAGAGGTGACCTTATTGAGCTTTATTGGATTCTCAGGGGACATGACAAGGTTAGATACTGAGACGTTATTATTTCTCATGGGAGAGTCTAGGACCAGAGGTCCTAATCCCAAAGTACGGGGTTACCCATTTAGATGATGAAGATTTTCTTCTTTCAGCCAGCAGTGAATCTGCGCGCTCATTTACCGCAGAGAACTGTTTTGGTTGAATGTTCACATTTTTAACCCACAAGGCAATCGAGGAGTACGAGGATACAACAGGGAAGAAGTTTTCAGAATTATCACATCAGATAATTCATGATCTCATTGAATGACCGATGGGCCAAATGGCCTCCTTCTGTCTCGTCGTCTTATGGTCTCCGGTCTTTGTTAAAGTGCTGGATGCATGCTTGAAATAAGGCCTCAAAGTGAAGTGTTGGTCAACGATTATCAATAACAGTTTGATGTTTTGAACCAGGCGTTATAGTTCAAATTGAAGAGTGGCTCCTTTAAAGACAGACATGAGGAAGACTTTTTCTCTAAAGGGATAAACAGTTATCGAGGGTAGGCAGGAATGTGGGGGTGAGGTTACAATCAGATCAGTCATGATCTTACTGAATAGCGTTTGGGCTGGAGCAGCTTAGTGCCTGACTCCAGTCCCACTTTGCACGTTCGTATGTTGATGTCAAACTATTCTCCTCGGATTTATGTCTCCTGGGTGTTCACAGAAAAACACTGGAAAATGTGAAACACAGTCAACTTGTTATCCAAATATCGTTCCCTGAAATATTCAAAAAATAGTGGGAACTAAGTATGAGGGAGAGGGAGGGAAAGGTCATATTTGGTTCAGGAGAGAAGCTAGTTAAAACAAGTGACACGAACTCAAAGTGAATGTGAGCTAGCCCTGTGTTCATATGGCTGGGTCTATATTTTGTAGTAGCTGTTACCACTGTGCTTATTACCGAACTGAGAAGCTCATCTTTGGCAAAGGGACCAAACTCATTGTGGAACCCAGTAAGTCCTCAACTATTTTCCATCATGATTTATTTACATTAGAGTGACAATCAATATTTACAGTTCCAAACATATCACCAAGTTGTGTTTTTCTTGAAATCAGTACAAGCTTAACGGGAGGAGATGTAATATCATTCATAGCTTGGGGCGTGGTGCAGTGGGCTCGAATCCCTGCCTCTGAGCCAGAAACGCCAGACCTGAGTCCCTACCCTAGAACTTGATGATCGCGGAAGGCGAGAAAACAACGCTCCAAAGATTGGGAGTGTGAAAGAGAGAGACTCCTGCTCAGCCACGCTTGGTGTGTAGTTCGGCTCTCAGCGCTTCGCAAAAGTCTAGGGACATGTTCCAGAAATAGCTATCACTGAAGGCAGAGCAATCCTGCCTAAATCCCACTAGGTGCAGGGAGGCCATTTGGCTTCTAATTTGGACTTGGATGTGCATTGATTTGTAGAACGTTATAAGATGCATTGTTGGTCTCTTGGCGATAGACAATTTTTAATGTTTACTATTTGCACACCATGGCAGTTGTAGAGGCTCCCACACACATTAGTGAATATGCTAATCCTTGTTGTGTATATTGGTTGGAATCTGAATGAGCTGATGCACTGGTAGCTTTCTGCTGATAAGAAGTCACTGTGCCGATTACTATGATGGTACTTATAAACTCACCTTTGGTTGCGGGAACCAACAGAATGTTGTGCCAAATAGGTGCCAGCTGATTTCTCTTTACCCTTCGATGGACATTTCTGCTGCACCAATGTCTGGCGAATGGTGACAAAAAGCAAAAGTAATGCTTAAAATTAAAAAAAAACAGCTGTTAGATGTATCATTAGATTGTTAATTAGAACAATAGAGATCCAGAGGATATAATCAGTAAATTCATAGATGACACACAAATTGGTAGTGTGGTTAATAGCGAGGAGGAAGGCCTTACATTACAGGTCGGTATAGAAGGACTGATCAAATGGATAGAGCAGTGAAAACTTGAAATTTAACTCCAAAAAGTGTAAGGTGATGTATTTTAAGAGGACTAACAAGGCAAGGGAATATATAGAAGTTAATGAAAACTGCATGGAAGGAAAGTCAAACTGCTAGCTATGTCTTGCACTTTTTTGATATAGAGAGACAGCAAATAAAGCAAAAGAGAGAAATGGGGTGGGTTTCAGGGAGAGGAATAGTTGCATTTTTTTTCTTTGGCGATCACCTGGCATTACAATTCGAATCCCAATCTATGGTCAAATCACCAAGCAGGTCAAAAACAACGTCTTGAATTACTGCCAGCACGGGAGTAACAAATTTGTGTAGCATCTTTCACAGTTAGTTAGAACATTGAATACAGGAGTTGGGACGTTTTGTTGAAGTTGTACAAGACATTGGTAAGGCCACACTTGGAATACTGTGTAGAATTCTGGTCACCCTATTATAGAACTGATCTTATTAAACGAGAAAGAGTGCAGAAACGATTTACTACTATCCTACCGGGACTTGATTGTTTGAGGCTGGATAGACCGCGACTTTTTTTCTCTGGAGCATGGAAGGCTGAGGGATGATCTTATAGAGGTCCATAAAATAATGAAGGGCATAGATCAGCTAGATAGTCAATATACTTTCCCAAAGGTAGGAGTGTCTAAAACTGGAGGGCATATGTTTAAGGTGAGAGGAGAGATACAAAAGTGTCCAGAGGGCTTTTTTTTCACACAGAGGGTGGTGAATGTCTGGAACAAGCTGCCAGAAGTAGTAGTAGAGGAGGGTACAATTTTGTCGTTTAGAAAGCATTTAGACAGTTACGTTGGTAAGATGGGTATAGAGGAATATGGGCCAAATGCGGGCAGTTGGGATTAGCTTAGGGGTTTTAAAAAAAGGTTGTATGGACAAGTTAGGCCGCAGGACCTATTTCCATGCTGTAAACCTCTATAGCTCTATGACTCTATGATTGTGTCATTCCCACAAAAGAAAGGCCAATCCTTGACACTTGAACAAAACTCACTGTGGAACCTCGTATGCATCTTCACGAAGTTCAATGGCGAGACCTTGCATTTACAGAAAACCTGTACCATATTTGCTGAGATTGAAATTCCCATTTATAATGTGGACAAACATCTCTGTCACACGGAGCTAACAGACAAGGGGTGGGAGTTAAATTTAAATTGGTGGATGGGGAGAACATATTTCTTTCAGGAAATAACCTTCCCTGGCTATTGAAGTCAGCAGAATCTGAAATTGAACTCAAAACTCAAACTCAGGAGAAAGAAAATACAAATAAATCTTATATTTCTGCTCATGTGCTTGTATTTTTTGCCGTATTATGGAAAATGTACTAGCACCAGGACTTTGAAACTTATCTTTGGCAGAGGCAACAAATTCATTTTGCAATCCAATAAGTTGTTTTAAATTTTCAGTTTGGGTTTGGTTGCAGAATGAGTAACTGAAGTTACCTCGTTTTGTTATTGTGTGAGAAATGGGCATCGCTGTCTTGGGCCAGCGCTTACAAAGCCCTTCCCTAAATGTGGAAGGCAGTGGTGAGCTGTTTTCTTGGACATGTGTTGTGTGCATTATTCCATTCCTGCCTACAAATTCTTTCCATTGTGTGGAGAGATTGTGGGGAATGTGGTGGCCAATGGCTACTTGAAGGTAAATGTTCTACAAGTGCACTAAGTTTCTGAACCTTCTTTCATTCAAAGTTCTTTTTACACGATGCAAGTAAATAATGTATTGGCCTGTTACGTTCAAATGGGTGGGAATTCATAGGTTTTAAGTCGGTCCGCCTTGTTGTCCAACGAGGGGCATACACACGATGGGTCGTACTGGGGCTGCTCTTGGATCTTCGAGAGTAGCCTAGTGCTTCAAGTCGTTCGTGTGTGCTTAAACTGGACCAGATGCTGGGCACACGACAGCTCAGTGACTATCACTGTTTGCTGTACAGACACATGGATTTGGGCCAGTGTCTGTGGGAGTTTGCGCATTCTCCCCGTGCTTGCGTGGGTTTTCTCCGGGTGC
>JASCQW010000191.1:3146033-3156865 GCA_030264375.1 Carcharhinus longimanus | reverse complement strand
GATCTTATTGAATGGCGGGGCAGGCTCGAAGGGTTAGATGGCCTACTCCTGCTCCTATTTCTTATGTTCTTATGTTCAAATCCCTCTCTTACTTCTCTCTATCTTCTCTCACAGTGTCCAGAGTCTTGTGTCCAGACCGTGTGGTAGATTTCCTACCCTGAAGGATATCAGTGAACCCACTGGGTTTTCATGACAGTCCAGCAGTTTTTATGATCACTTTTTTCCTAGTGCCAGCCCCACAAATGACCAGAATCATTCAGCTCAATTTCACAACCTGCCTTTGTGTTTTTATGGGTTCTCTCTCACTTTTTTTTCTGTTTTAAATCAATTTCACAGGGTTTTAGAAGAGGAGGATTTGCAGTTGGGAAACTGAAACCAAATATTATATCAAAGCCTGGTGGAGCTAACCAATTTATTGTAACCTGAATATCAGTGTGTTTCGAACATGGAAGGAAATAGCACCATTCATAATGAAGAGAAACTGTACACATGTTCTGTGTGTGGACAAGACTTCAACCAATCATCCAGCCTTTCAGAACATAATTGCAGTCACAACAGGGAGAAGCTGTGGAAATGTTGGGACTGTGGGAAGGAATTCGATTACCCATCCCAGCTGGAGATTCATCAGCGCAGTCACACTGGGGAGAGACCATTCACCTGCTCCCAATGTGGGAAGGGATTCACTCAGTCAAACAGCTTACATGTTCACCAGAGAACTCACACTGAGGACAGACCATTCACCTGCCCCCAATGTGGGAAGGGATTCACTACCTCATCTCATCTGCAGAAACATCAGCGAATTCACACTGGGGAGAGGCCGTTCACCTGCTCTGTGTGTGGGAAGGGATTCACTCAGTCTTCTAACCTCGTGTTACACCAGCGAATTCACACTGGGGAGAGGCCATTCACTTGCTCTCAGTGTGGGAAGAGATTTACTCAGTCAGCCACCCTCTTCACACACCAGCGGATTCACACTGATGAGAGACCTTTTAAATGTCCAGACTGTGGAAAATGCTTTAAAAATTCTGTAAATCTGCACTATCATCAACGTGTTCACACTAATGAGAAACCATTCAGGTGCTCTCACTGTGGGACTGGGTTCAAGCAATCATCTCAACTGACTGTACACCAGCGCATACACAATAGGGAGAGACCGTTCACCTGTTCCCAGTGTGGGAATGGATTTGCTCACTCATCCACTCTGCTGACACACCAGCGAATTCACACTGGGGAGAAGCCGTTCATTTGTTCCAAGTGTGGAAAGGGATTCAATCAGTCATCCAATCTGCTGAGACACCAGCGAGTTCACAAGTAGCTGCTGTGATTGGATTTTGCTGTTTTCATGTTCAGACTGTTGAACCTTTGGGTCTGTTTCTGCTGAATTGAAAAGTGATTCCAGCTCTGTTATAGGTGTTGTTATAATTGGTCTTAAAGGGGAGGATATGGGGTCAGGAAACTTGCACAGAACATCAGATCAGGATTGGATGAAATTGCACAACGTATTATAACTTGAACAGCAAAAAATTTTGAACGTGGAAGAAAATAGCACCGTTTTCATTATCTAAAAGTCGCAAGATCTGGGGAAGATTCCAGTAGATTGCAAAATAGCAAATGTAACTCCTTTACTCAAAAAAAGGAAGAAGGCAAAAAAGAAACTAAAGGCCACTTAATCTAAAATCTGATGTAGGGAAAATATTAAAGCTTTATTAAAGATATCATGAGAATGAGAAAAAGTCAGACAATAAGAGAGAGTCAGCACAGTTTGAGAAAGGGATATCATATTCAACCTATTTATTGGAGTTCTTTGAAGGAGTCACATACGCTTTGGATAAACGGGGTTAGTTGGCTGGGTGGCTGATTTGTGATGCACAGCGATACCAACAGCATGGGTTCAATTGTCGTGCCAACCAAGGTTATTCATGAAGGTGCTGTCTCCTCAATTTTGCCCCTCACCTGAGGTGTGGTGATCTAAGATGATGAAAGGTATGGATAAAGTAGATGTGGAGCAGATGCTTCCTCTTCTGGGGCATTCTAGGATGAGTGGTCTAGTCTTAGGATAAGGGGTAGCAAATCTAAAACAGAGTTGAAGAGGAACTGCTTCTCCCAAAGGGTTGTGAATCTGTGGAATTCACATTGCAATGGATGCTGGGACAGTGAGAAAATTTAAGGGGGAGTTAAACAGATTTTTAATTGGTAATGAGTTGAAGTGTTTTGGGGAGAAGGCAGGAAAATAGGGATGAGGAGCATTTCAGCCATGGCCGAATGATGGAATAGACTCAATTGGCCGAATGGTCTAATTCTGCTCCTATATCTTATGAATTTATGATCCTCAGGTTAAGTGACCATCAGTCAGCTCTCCTTCTCAGTGAGACATCTGGGAGATGGTGACTTTATATATTGGTAAATGGGGCAGCAAAGGTGAATGTACTGTACTTAGATTTCCAAAATGCATTTGATAAGCTGCCACATCAAAGCTTAATACGGAAAATAGAATCTCACAGTGTAGAGGGGTAACATGACATGGAAAGAAGATTGGCGAGCTAACAGGAAACAGAGTTGGCACACATGGATCTTTATCTGGTTGGCAGGATGTGACAAGTGATGTGCCAAAGCAATCAGACCTAGGACCCTGACTTTTAATAATTTATATAAATGACTTGGATGCAAGCATGGTCGCTAAATTTGCTGAGGAGAAAATAAGTTGTGAAGAGGATGTAAGGAATGTAGATAGGTTCAGCTAATGGGCAAAGATTTGGCAAATTGAGTATAAGATGGGCAAATGTGGAATTATCAATTTTGGCTGGAATTCCTGCCAAATTTAAAAAAAAACATTAAATCATGAGAGATTGCAGAACTCTGAGATTCAGAGGGATCTGGGTGTCCTAATGCATGAATCACAAAAGGCTGGAATGCAAGTACAACAATTAATCAGGAAAGTTAATAGAATGTTGTTGTTTATTCTGAGGAAATTGGTTACAAAAGGAGTGAGCTTATGTTTCAGTCATTCAGGACACTGGTGACACCACATCTGGAGTGTTATTAAAGTACTGAACTCCTTCTTTAAGGAAAATGTAAATGCATTGGAAGCAGTTCAGAGAATGCCTACATTCACTCAGTCTTCCAACCTCACGTTACACCAGCAAATTCACACTGGGGAGAGACCATTCACCTGCTCCGATTATGGGAAAACATTCACTCAGTCATCCCACCTGCAGACACACCAGCGGGTTCACACCAGGGAGAGACCATTTATCTGCTCTCAGTGTGTGAAGAGATTCAGTAATTCATCCAACCTGTGGACACACCAGCAAGTTCACACTGGGGAGAGACCATTTACCTGCTGTGTGTGGGGGAAGGGATTCACTAAATCATCACAACTGCTGAGACACCAGCAAGTTCACAAGCAATGACAGGGATTCGATTCTGCTGTTAATCACATCCAGGACTGAACCATGATCTCTGACAGTTGGTGAAATGGGAGGGTCGGAGGGTTTCTTTCTACTGGACTGGCCGGTCTTGCTTCCAGTGGGCTGATGTTGTTTGAGCCTGAGAAAGCACATTTCCATTGGAATGATCCACAAAAGCTAAAGACAACATTTAATCTATCCCACACAGTAAAGAGTGTTTATCCTACCACTACAGGTTGATCTAAAATAAATATATTTGTCTCTGTTCCATTGAGTCTACAGCACAGGGCCAGGCCAGTCAGCTCAATTGGTCTGTGTCATGTTTTCATGTTCAAAGGCCGATGATATTCAACTCCTGATGAATTGAGTGACTTTGACAGATTTTGATGTTTGGTTTGACTTTCCTGACCGTGAACCTTTCAGATAAATAATCTGTAAAATGAATTTAAGACAGAATCAAAGAAATATAAAAGAGAATCCACAAAAACACACAGGCAGGTTGTGAAGTAGAGCTAAATTAATCTTGTCATTTGTGGGGCCAGCCCTAGGAAAAAGTGACCCTGAAAACTGCTGGCTTCTCATAAAAACTCAACTGGTTCACTAATGTTCTTTAGGAAAGGGAACCTGCCACCCAGTCTGGGTGTACACAAGACTCTGGCTTCCATGGGAGGAGAGAGAGAGGCAAAGGAGAGGGTAAAAGAGATGAACTTCAGAGATCTGCAAATGAATTTGAATTTCAAAAGAATCTCCTAAACCCATAACTCCACCCACTGGAAAGATAAGAGCAGCTGGTATCTGGGAAAACCATCACCTCCAAGACACACACCAGCGAGTTCAGACTGGGGAGAGAACAGACTCCTGCTCCACACGTGAGAAAGATACAATCGATTATCCAATCGGCTGACACACCAGCGAGTTCAGCAGTGATTACTGGGGTTGGATTCTGTTGTTGCTGCTGTTAATGACATCCAAAACTGAACTCTGTTCATTCTGATAGTTTGGGTTTGTTTCTGTTGATGTTTATAATCTCTGTAACTGGACTGGATGTTTCATATTCTGGAACTTAGCTTGTGCTTGTAACTCTTACTCTTCTAATAAAGTATCTTTCTTTAATCCATAACAAATAGTGATTTATTTGTAAATTTTTCAACTGAGTCAGAGCAGAGGAATAACCTCTCCCAGTGTGAATTTGCTGGGTGTATTGTGAGGTGAGATAATCGCCTGAACTCAGTTTCCAACTGTGAGCATCTGAACGGTCTCTCGTCAGTGTGAATACATTGATGGGATATCACTTCTCTGGAACTTTTACAGCTTTTCTCGTAGTCTGGACAATTAAAAAACTCATTCCAGAGTGTGAACTTGTTTGTGTGTCATATGGCAGGATGATTGAATGAATCCCTTCCCACTTCTGCAGCATTTGCACCATCTGCCTCCAGTTTGAATGTGTCAGTGAACCAACAGGTTGGATGATAGAGTGAATCCCATCCAACACACGGAGTAGGTGAATGCACACCCCCCGCCCCCGCCCCCACCCCCACCCCCCTGGTGTGACTACACAATGAGTTTCCAGTCCAGACAGGTAACTGAATCCCTGGTCACAGCCTTAACTTTTCCACAGTTTCTCTCCAGAATATATATCTCCACTTAAAACTGAGATGCGCAGAAATGTCTTCTCGCAGAAGGTGGTGAATCTCTGGAATTCTCTGCCCCAAAGGGTGATAGAGGCTGGATCACTATAAGTATTAAATGGAGGTAGATGAATAGTCGATAGATCGGGAATAGAGGGCTATGGGGAAATGGCACAGTAAAAGGGTTGAAGCTGGCACAGATTAACCATGATCGGATTGAATGGCGGAACCGGCTTGAAGGGCCTGGTGGTCACTCTTGCTTTTATTTTTCATGACCAGTTGCTGCAAGTCAACGATTTCCCCCAGAATGAGAAAAGAAATGGAAAGGGGGAGAAAAGAAAGTGTTTTACTCACAGATGGTGGAGACAGAAGGAAGCTTGAGTCTGTCTGAAGCTCAATCTTCATTCAGAGAGAGAGCAGCATCTTTGCTGGGCAATGATGAGCAACTGAACAAACTCTTTTCTCCCCATTGTCTGAATGCGGAAGTTGGACAGAGTCCTTCCGGTGCTCCAACCTTTCCCATTGGTCAATCCTCGCAGACAGACAATGAGGGGCGGAGCCTCATGTGGGGGTGGGCGGGACTTTGCCCTCCATCCGCGCTGAGCAAGGCCGGCATCTCCACATCAAAGGCTGGAAGAGCCGGACAGACAATGGTCAGGGCGTTGGCTTTATCCCGGGCCCCGCCCCACACCCGCACATGCGCATTCACACAAAATCTGCACATGCGCACTTCTGATTCACGGCCCCTCACCAGCTATGGCCAATGGGAAGAATCGGAGGACCGGAAGGACTGTGGTCCTCCAGCCAATCAGAGCTTGGGCTTTTTATGAATGAAGATTGCGTTTCAGGCAGATTCAAACTTCCTCCTGCCTCCAGCATCTGTGAGTAAAACACTTTCTTTTCTCATTCTGAGGGAAATTGGAGACTTGCAACAACTGAAATGAAAGGAAGTGAATCCAGGGAAGGTGCAGACTCAGGAAAGTTTGGCCCAGGTCTCTCTCTCTTTCTTAAAGATATTGACATAGAAACACAGAAGATAGGAGCAGGAGGAAGTCATTTGGCCCTTTGAGTCTGCTCTGCCATTCATTACAATCATTCCTGATCATCCAACTCATAGCTGAATCCTGCTTTCTACCCATAACTTTTGATCCCATTCGTCCCAAGTGCTATATCTATCTGCTTTTGAATAAGTTCAATGTCTTGGCATCAACTACTTCCTGTGATCATGAATTCCAGAGGCTCACCACTCTTTGGGTGAAGAAATGTCTCCTTACCTCCATCCTAAATGGTCTACCCTGAATCCTCAGACTGAGACCCTTTTTTCTTGAACCCCCCCACACCCACCCCCGCCACCATTGGCACCACCCTCCCTGTATCTATCCTGTCTAGACCTGTTAGAATTTTATAAGTCTCTTTGAGATCCCCCCTCATTTATCTGAACTCCAGCGAAAACAATCCTAACTTAGTCAATCTCTCCTCATACATCGATCCTGCCATTTCCTAAATCAGCCTGGGAAACATCCTTTGCTCCCTCAGCTTGACAAATTTATTTGTCTGGCTAAAAGGATGGCCTTTTTCCTAATGTTCACAATTAAAGGGCATTTTCCCCAGGAGTTGGCTGACATTTAAGGGGACAGTAAATTAATATTGGACAGAGATATGTCCAGTGTTGTTATATGGTACAGATTAGATATATTATTTGTTTCTGTAATGAAGTACATTTATTATTATTTCCTGCATTGTAATATAATGCTGTAGCTAACTTATACATTTCCAGTCATTGAGTCATTACAGCACAGAAGGAGTCCATGCTGACTCTCTGTATAACATTCCAGTCCCAATCCCCCTGTATATCCCCGTTCTCCTGAAAGTTTATTTCCTTCAAGTGCCCATCCAGTTTACTTTTTAAATAGAATCCATAGATTTGTAATATGGAACTGTAGCTATGTTATATATTTCTAGACATCTCTTCCCTCAGAGGGCTGTAAGTCTTTTGGATTTGTCTTTCACAGGGACCAGTGGAGGCTGAGGATCACTGAATATATTCCAGGGGGAGTTGGACTGATTTTTGATTGACAAGGGTGTCAATGATTATAGGGAACAGACAAGAAGATGGAGCAAAAGCTAAGATGTGGGGGGATTTCTTCTCTCAAGGATGTGGTGAAGCTTTGGAATTCTCAACTGCTGAGGACATTGGAGTTTCAGTCATCAAGTATTTTCCAGGGAGAGATTGATTAGTTTCTAGCTATTGAAGATATCAAAGGATATGGGTTTAGTGTGGGGAGAATGATGCTGAGGCAGATAAGCCAATGATTTCATTGAATGATTTAAAAGGCTCGATGGGCCAAATGGCCGACTGCAACTCCTACTTGTTATAGTCTCTGTGTCCAGGACAGGAAGCAGTGAGCATGGATCTGTCAATCAGCACCTTCAGGAGAATTGGGAGGGGGAATGTTAGATACAGCAGAGTGAGAATGGAGGGAGAGTGTGTGGGATGGAGATTTACAGCTTTTGGAGAATGAGAAGGGAAATAATGTTCCATAGAAACTAGAATTGTCTGTTTTGAATTTCTATCCTGTACTCATTTTGCAGGATATTGAAAGAGGAATCACAGGCAAAAATCTCAACTGTCACGTCTAGATCCAACAGAGTCAATTTCCTTCGGATCTGAATATCATTGGCCTTTGAATCTAGAAGGAAAAATTATTGTCCGGTCTGTCAATTTGAATAGATTTCAAATGTATGTGTGACTGGAAAAACACCAACACACTGCCACACTCGAGTGAGAGTGTTCCCATGCACTGACTAAAGAGCTTTAACCAGTTACAAAGCCTGAATAAATATCACACCATTCACAGCGGAAGAGACTGTACTCATGTTGTGTGTGTGTGGACGAGGTTTTACCTGATTGTCCAAACAAGACAGAGGCAAGGACACCTGCACCATGGAGAAACCATGGAAATGTGTGGACTGTGGAATGAGTTACAGATCCCCATCTCTGCTGGATGCTCATCGGCGCAGCCACACTGGGGAGAGGCCATTCATCTGCTCTCATTGTGGGAAGGGATTCACTCTGTC
Organism: Carcharhinus longimanus; assembly: GCA_030264375.1. Lineage (NCBI taxonomy): Eukaryota > Metazoa > Chordata > Chondrichthyes > Carcharhiniformes > Carcharhinidae > Carcharhinus > Carcharhinus longimanus. The sequence goes on along the minus strand of JASCQW010000191.1, from coordinate 3,148,752 downwards.
ATCCAGCCTGCAGAGACACCGGCGAATTCACACTGGGGAGAGACCGTTCACCTGCTCTCAGTGTGGGAAGGGATTCACTCGGTTATCTACTCTGCAGACACACCAGCGCATTCACACTGGGGAGAGACCATTCACCTGCTGTGTGTGTGGGGAGGGATTCACTCAGTCATCCAACCTTCGGAGACACCAGCGAGGTCACACTGGGGAGAAGCCATTCATCTGCTCTGTGTGTGGAGAGGGATTTACTGAGTCATCCAACCTGCGGAGGCACCAGCGAGTTCACACTGGGGAGAGGCCATTCACCTGCTCTCAGTGTGGGAAAGGATTCACTCAGTTATCCGACCTGCAAACACACCAGCGAATTCACACTGGGGAGAGACCATTCACCTGCACTCAGTGTGGGAAGGGATTTGCTCGGTCATCCAGCTGGTGGAGACACCAGCGAGTTCACACTGGGGAGAGGCCGTTTACCTGCCCTCAGTGTGGGAAGGGATTCAGAGTTTCATTCTTGCTGCTGAAACACCAACAAGTTCATGAGTGATTACATGAGGTTTGGATTCTGCTGTTACTGTTTAAGCTCAAAATTACATTTGGATTATTCATTCTCACAGCTGGTCAATGGGGAGGGTTTCTTTCTGCTGGACTGGCCGGTTTCATGACTTTGCTTGCAGTGGGCTGATGCTCTTTGAGCTTTGTTGTGAATACCTGGTTTCAAATTTCACAAGAATCACAGAGTGACAGGGTGTTAGGAAGTTCAGAGATATTTAGTCAGCATTTCTGTTTGAAACACCCCAAATGTCCATCCAATTTCCTTTTGTAATTGTTTATTGTCTCCATTTCCTCCACCCTCGTATGGAGTGAGTCTCAGGTCATTACACTTCACTACATCAAAATATTCTTCCTCACATCCCCTACCCCTGCATCTCTGATCCAAAACCACAACTGTGTCCTGCGCATCCTTATCCAATCAGCTTTTCTTTGTCCACCTTATCGAAACCTGTCAGAATCTTGTCCACCTCAATCAAATCTCCCCTCAACCTCCTTTGCTCTAAGGGGAACAACCCCAGCCTGACATTGACAATAAAGAACAAACTAACAGAATATGCTAATACCTGAAATCAAATGGGAATGTTGAATTTCTGTTTTAAAAATATTGTGAACATATTGTCTTGGACAATAAAGGAAATGGAATAACTCACCTTGGGTGTGGTTGAGTGGAATATATCAATCTGGAACTATCTACAGTCTTGTGGAAGTGTGGAATGTGTGGCTGGAAACAGCACTGAGAGTGTACTCTGGGCATTGTAGCAGTTCAAGAAGACAGTGTTGGGGTTGACCATGGCTGAAGCAGCTACATACAGCCACATATTCTGTTATAATTGAAGGACTGCAGATTGAATGTGAAGCATTATGGGACTGGACTGCTGAGCAGGGCCCCTCTTATCAGCATGTAGGCAGCTGATCTGAGTAATCGACTGCTGACAGAATAGGCTGGGATGTGGTGGAAATCAGAAAGTCCTGAGTCTAGTGGTTCATTGTGATGGCACAAAGTGAGTTGTTATAAGGTGTCTGGTCCACATGATGAGATGGTCCAAAGCTGTCCATGAGCTGATCACACAGCCACATGATGCCTGATTGTTAGCTTAATTGGACATGTCTCTAATTGATTCATATTGTGATTGGTTTATAACCAGCTGGGATGGGCTGCAATAAATGAATAAGAATGTATGATTTTCTAAGTTCAGGGTACAGTTTGCATGGTCAGACTATTTGATAACTGGAACAGATCTGGGTGTCTTCAATCATTCTTCACTAACATGGCCAAGTTTTAGACTGTAAGATATATGTACAGATTTAGGCCCGGGCACTAGGGCCTGGAGGGGAGCAGAAACATGAAGCCCCGCCCACTCGCCGTTGTGTCACCAAGACATTGCGCATGTGCTCTCCTCTCCGCCGAATCAAGATGGCGGCCTTTAACCTGCGCCTCGTCTCAGGAAAAAGACTGGAAACTGCAAACACAGAACTACGGGCTCATTTTCGAGATTTGAGGCCTTTACCAGATATTTAGAAATCCTCTACGTCCATCCGCCGGTTTCATTGCTCTCGCTATGTTTCCCCATCCTTACTGGAAGTTCTCTCCGATTGCTGTCACCCACAGTGCGCGTGCTGCAAACGCCGTTGCTTACTGCGCATGCGAACCTCTTCTCGTGCGTTCGATGGGGACGCCTCATCTCTGCTTCTCTTTCACTCCGATTGGTTGGAGGACCAGCTACTGGCGCTCGGTCCTCCAGCCCACCCCTAATTCACTCCGATTGATTGGAGGATCAGTCACTCCAGTTCGGTCCTCCAGACCCGCCACCTCTTCCTATTGGTCCGGAGCTGCCGTCAGTCAGCCCTTGGGCATTGTGATGTGGAGCATGCGTGGTGTCATTGGCCTTGGCGTTTGTCCCGGAGAAGCGGAGTCAGCATTCGGTGGTGGCTGGGAGGGTCTGAAAAAACTTTGTGGATCCGCAAACCCTTCAGAATCATTGTCAGCTTCCTGATTTGCAGCTGCGGGGCTTCTCCCTCCCTCCCGGGAACAGACCCAGGTTAACGGCCCCATCCTGGCTCAGCCACTGGAGGATGGTACCAAAATCATCATCATAAAAACAGAAAATGCTGGATAAGCTCAGCAGGTCTGTTTCATTCAAAATTCCAACATTTGCAGGATTTTGCTTTA
>JASCQW010000191.1:3072303-3083618 GCA_030264375.1 Carcharhinus longimanus | reverse complement strand
ATCCTTTCGCAAATAAGGGGACCAAAACTGCACACAGTACTCCAGTTGCAGCCTCACCAGTGCCTTGTACAGTTGCACAAGACCTCCCTGCTTTTATATTCTATCCCCTTCGCTATAAAGGCCAATAGTTATTGATTTTCCTCTGAAAGACATTGATACTGTTCATTTCGTTCCCTATGGTTTCCATATTCTCACCACTCTTTGGGTGGAGAAATTTATCTTGGATTTCCTATTGGATTTCTTGGCGACTGTCTTATATTGATGGTCTCCAGTTTTGACCTTCTGCACAAGAGGAAACATTACTTCAAAACCTTTTATAATTTTGAAGCTGTCTATTAGGTTACCCCTCAGCCTCAATTTTTCAAGAAAGCGTGAGTGTGTCAATCCTTTCCGGATATATAACCATACACACAGTTTAAAAATCATTTATGGGATGTGGACATCGCAAGCTTGGTCAGTATTTATTGCTAACCCCTGACTGACCTTGAGAAGGTGGTGATGAGCTGCTTTCTACATCTCTGAAGTCATCATTAAAAACCATCTCTGGACCCTTCTGCAATGCTGAGATATCCTTTTTATAATAGTGACCAGAATGGCATGCAATGGTCGGTAAGATTCTTGATCAGGGAGTCACAAGTTATCCAAAAGTGGTTTGAGCTGTTCCATGGTTTTAAACTAGAATATTAAGAAGCAACAACTTAAAAATGATGCATTATAAGCAGGGAAAAAAAAAACAGAAGACCATTGGCAGGTGACTAGCTGGGGTCTCAGCACTGATCCTACATTACCCCAATAATCACTGCCTCCAGTTGGAAAAAGACCTGTTTAATCTTACTCTATTTCCTGTCTGCCAACAAGTTTTCTATCTCAATACATTAGCCCCAATCCCACGTGCTTTAATTTTTGTGAAGAAGTTGCCATGTTGGTGGACGAGGGGAATCGGGTTTATGTTATTTATCTCAAGGTATAATCATCAACAACTTGTATTTACACAGAGTGTTGTGGGGCTGGAGGTGGTTACTGAGAAACTTCTTTAAAATTCATTTTTATTGGATATAGGCGTCACTTGCTGGGCCAGCATTTCTTGCCCATCTCTAACTGCCCTCCATTTCAGAAGGCGTTTGAGAGTCAACCACATTGCTGTGGGTCTGGAGTCACATGTTGGCCAGACCAGGTAAAGACGGCAGGTTTCCTTCCCTAAAGGACATTACTGAACCAGATTGGTTTTTTACAATGATCAACAATGGTTAAGGTCTGTCATTAGAGTTTTAATTCAAGATTTTAATTGAATTCAAATTTCGCCATTGACTGTGGCGGGATTCGAACCTGGGTCCCCAGAGTATTACCCTGAGTCCAGTGATAATTCCACTGTGCCACTGCCTCCCCTATTGATCCAATTGTTATTGTTTATCTCAGGGTGCAGAAACAACAGAATCCAACTTTGCCAGTCACACATGAAGTCGCCTATGTTTCAGCAGGCTGTGATACTGATTAAATCCCTTCCCACACGTGGAGCAGTTGAACGGTTTTGTCCCAGTGTGAACTCGCTGGTGTCTCTGCAGGCAGGATGGATCAGTGAATCCTTTCCCACACAGGGAGCAGGCGAATGGCTCTGTCCCACTGTGAACTCGCTGGTGTCTCTGCAGGCGGGATGAATCAATGAATCCCTTCCCACACTGAGAGCAGGTGAACGGCCTTTCCCCGGTGTGAATACATTGGTGTCTCTGCAGGCGGGATGAAGCAATGAATCCTTTCCCACACACAGAGCAGGTGAACGGCCTCTCCCCTGTGTGAATGTATTGGTGTCTCAGCAGGCCAGACGATTGAGTGAATCTCTTGCCACAAATGGAGCAGGAGAACGGCTTCTCCCCGGTGTGAGTGCGGCGGTGAGTCCGGAGGCTGGATGACTCGGTGAAAGCCTTCCCACACTCGGAGCAGATGAACGCCCTCTCCCCGGTGTGAACAGGCCGATGTCTCAGCAGGTGTTGTAAAGAAGCAAATGCTTTCCCACACACAGGGCAAACGTAAGGTCTCTCCCCTGTGTGAAAACGCTCGTGTATCACAAGCTGGGATGAACGAGGAAACCTCTTCCCACACACGGAGCAAAGGAATGGCCTCTCCCCAGTGTGAACTCGCTGGTGCCTCAGAAGATAGTGAGACCGAGTGAATTCCTTCTCACACACCGAGCAGGTGAACAGCTTCTCCCCAGTGTGAACTCGCTGCTGTGTCAGCTGGTCAGTCGATTGAACTAATTCCTTTCTACACATTAAGGAGGTGAATGGTTTCCCTCCAGTGTGAATACTCTTGTGTGTCAAAAGGCGTGAAAATCGAGTGAATCTCTTCCCACACAGGGAGCAGAGGAAAGGCCTCTCCCCAGTATGAACTCGCTTGTGTGTCAGAAAATGAGATGAATGAGCGAATCTCTTCCCACAAACAGAACAGGGGTATGGCTTCTCCCTGGTGTGACTGTCCTGGTGTCTCAGCAGACTAATCCTCCTTTTGAAGGTCTTCTCACATTGAAAGCATTTAAAATGTCTCTTCTGAGAATGAACCAGTTGGTGAATTGTGCAGTGGGAGGACTGAGTGAACCTCTTCCCGCACTGGGAGCAGCTGAATGGCCTGTCCTTGGTGTGAACTTGTTGATGCTCAGTGAGATGCACTGAGTCGCTAAACAATTCCCTGCAGTGAGAGCAGCTGAACGGTCTCTCGTGTGTGTGAAGGAGCTGGTGCTCTGCAAGGTGGGAAGACTGGCTGAACCTCTTCCCGCAGTGGGAGCAGCTGAACGGTCTCTTGTCAGTGTGAACTCGCTGATGTTGGGCCAGTTCCTCAGAGATCTCGACACTGTTCCCAGAATCAGAGCTTTGAAGAGGCTTCTGATCAATGTGATCGAGTTGGTGAGCCAGTAGGTTGGATGAACACATGAATTTCTTCCCACACATGGAGCAGGTGAATGAACTCTCACTATTGCGAGCTCGCTGTCGTGTCAGCATATTTTCCAGCTGTATCAATGTCTTCCCACAGGAGGAGCAGAGGAACGGATTCTCACCAGCTTCCTGCAGAGATGGTCAATTAAATCCCTTCAGATATACAAATTTTCAGATCCCAATGAACCGACGTGAGATTCGATCATCCAGACTGCAAATCCTTCTCTTCAATTTCCTGCAAAATAAGTGTACGAAGAATTACACGGATGGCACAATGGTTTGTACTCCTGCCTCACAGCACCAGGGACCTGGGTTCAATTGTGGCCTTGGTTGCCTGTCTGAATGGAGTTTGCACATTCTCCCCGTGTCTGTGTGGGTTTCCTCCGGGTGCTCCGGTTTCCTCCCACTCTCCAAAGATGTTCAGGTTAGGTAGTTGCCCCTTTCTGTCCCAAGATGTGTAGATTAGGGAGATTAGTGGGGTAAATATGTGGGGTTACAGGAATACACCCAGATGGGGTGGTCTGAAAGGCCTTCTTTTGCACGATAGGGATTCTATGAATACATGAGATATACAATACACAAACAGGCCAGTCTATTTTTTAATTCATTTTTACAGGGTGTGGGCATCACTGACTGGGACAGCATTTATTGCCCATCCCCAACTGCCCTCCATTTCACAGAGCATTTGAGAGTCAAGCACATTGCTGTGTGTTATATGTAGGCCAGACCAGTTAAGGATGGCAGATTTCCATCCTTAAAGGACATCAGTGAGCCAGATGGGTTTTTACAATAACCAACAATGGTTTCATAGTCATCATCAACCTTTTAATTCTAGACTTTTAACTGAATTTAAATTTCATCATCTGCTATGGTGGGATTCGAACCTAGGTCTCCAGAACATTATCCTGGGTCTCTGGGTTGCTAGTCCAGTGGTTGTTCCACTGTGCCACTGCCTCTGCCGCCACCCCCCACCCCTGCCCTGATCTGTACTGGAATTTCAACTCCACACAAATCTCCTCTCATTCTGCTCACCTCAACTCAGCTTTTCAGCTCAACTTTTTAATCCCTTTTCTCTCATGTTCTCATCTGGCTTCCTTTTTAAAACATCTAAAGTATTTGTCTCAACCATTCCAGTCGCAGTGAGTTCCATATTCTAACAACTGTCTGAAGAAATAAATATCTCTTCCTGTTGATTTATTCATGTCTGTTCATGGTTCCCAGTATTGGAAACATTCCATTTACATCTACCTACTTATCCCATTCAGAAAGCCTATATCAGAAGAGATAACATTTTTCTCTTGGTTTCAGCTTGTTGTGTTTAAATTCTCCCTTTCTAACCCTCTGTTTAAAAAAAAAAGTGTCTAAAATGCATCACGATAGAAATCGCAATATTGTCTCAGGTACAAGTAATTCAGAAAGCTATTGTTTATTATGAGGAGAATTGAGTAAAAGCAGGGAAGTTACGTTTCACTTGCACAGGGCATTGGTTAGACATATCTGGAGCTGTGGGTGCATTATTGGTGTCCTTATTTAAGGAAAAATATGAATTCAGTATTATTCCTTAACTGCTTTATGGGAAGCAGTTCATAGAAGGTTTAGTTGACTAATATCTGGAGTAGGTGGATTGTCTTATAAGGAGCAGTGAGATAGTCTCTGCTCGAGTTTAGCTTCTGCTTGGCCTTAAAAGAGTAAGAGGCAACTTAATTTAAACCTTTAAGATCCTGAAAACTCTTGACAGGGTGGATGTGGAGAGAAGGGTAAAAACAAATCAATGCGGATGCTGGAATCTGAAACCAAAAGAGAAAATGCTGGAAAACCGCAGCAGGCCTGGCAGTATCTGTGAGGTGAGAAAAGAGCTGAAGCTTCGAGTCCAGATGACCTTTTGTCAAAGCATAGAAAAGACATAGAAGGTGGGAGATATTTACACTGTGATATTTCCAGGGTAAGGAACTGAAAGATGGGTCCTAGTCACAGGAACAATGGGAAAGGCTGCTAATGGCAGTCCATAGAGAGAATAGAAAGTGTGAATGGCAAAACAGCAAAGCTGAAATTAGAGGGTAAGTTGTAATGGATGAAGATGGGAGGGATGGGTGGGTGTGGGGGGGATGGATGGGAGGGAGGTAAAATGGAGAAAAAGGGGAAGCAAAGGGGGAGAAAAGGTGCTGCCTGACCTGCTGAGATTTTCCAGCATTTTCTCTTTTGGATCTGGAGAGGATGTTTACTCTCATGGGAGAATCTAGGGGGTCACTGTTTAAAAAACAACATTGCCCATTGAAAACAGAGATGAGATGTTTTTCTCTCAGAGGGTCATGAATCTTTGGATTCACATTCTTCAAAAGTGGAAGTAGAGTCTGATTTCAATTAGATAAATCTCTTGGGGCGACAGGGATCAGGGTATTGAATTGGATAAATTGGCTGTGACAATAATGAATGGCGGAGCATATTCAAAGGGCCGAATGGCCTACTTTCAGCTTTCATTTTTTATGTATGTTTCTATTTAAACATGAGAAGCCTGGGGCTGAAGTGTAATCAAAAGCTGTGTAACCGCTTTCGGTAACTATCAGGGTTTTCAATCTCTCACACTGAATATGTACGTGGCCCATGGACTCTAGAGCTGCAGCCTGAGGGTGGGTGAAGCTGTTCAAAAACCTCTTGCTCGATGTTGTAGTGCCCCGGACACTAGGACCTGGAGGGGAGCAGAAACATGAAGCCCCGCCCACTCGCCGTTGTGTCACCAAGACCGCGCATGCGCTCTCCTCTCCGCTGAATCAAGATGGCGGCCGTTAACCTGAGCCTCGTCTCAGGAAAAAGACCGGAAGCTGCAAACACAGACCTACGGGCTCATTTTCGAGATTTGAGTCCTTTACCAGATATTTAGAAATCCTCTACGTCCATCCGCCGGTTTCATTGTTCCCTCTATCTTTCCCCGTCCTTACGGGCTGCTGATGATACAGAGGAAGTTCTCTCCGATTGTTATCACCCACACTGCGCGTGCTGCAACCGCCGTTGCTTAATGCGCATGCGTACGTCTTCCCGTGCGTTGGATGGGGACGCCTCAGCCCCGCCTCTCCTTCCTCCGATTGGTTGGAGGACCAGCCGCTCGTGCTCGGTCCTCCAGCTCCGCCCCTCCTTCACTCCGATTGGTTGGAGCACGAGCCGCTCCCGCTATGTCCTCGAGATACGCCCCCTCTTCCTATTGGTCCGGAGCTGCTGTCAATCAGTCCCTGGGCATTGTGATGTGCATCATGCGCAGTGTCATTGCTGTCCTTGGCGCTTGTTCGTCCCCGAGAAGCGGAGTCAGCGTTAGGCGGTGGCTGGGAGGGTCTGGAAACACTTTGTGGATCCGCAAACCCTTCAGAATCATTGTCAGCTCCCTGGTTTGCAGCTGCGGGGCTTCTCCCTCCCTCCCTCCCGGGAACAGGCCCAGGTTAACGGCCCCATCCTGGCTCAGCCACTGGAGGATGGTTCACATCAGAGGATGGGGGAGGGGACAATAAATAAGAGGTTACACTTTGGCCTCAAATCAATGAGGACTCTGATCTCTGGGAAGGAAGGAAACCTTGGGAGGTGGGCGGGGAGGATTCACAAACACCCGCTGGAGGCCCCAGCACCCCCAATAAGACCCATTGGTTTTATTATCAGTCTGCAGACAGAAGGTGGAGAACTGAACCCAGACAGAGGAAAGGGAGGAATAAAACTGGGAGTGGAGGAAAGAAATCCTGGAGATGATGAGTTGGGTTTGGATTTCAGCCCAGGGAGGAGGGAGAGTGTTTGGGACGGGGATTTATTGATTTGGGAATAAGTGAGGAAGAGATGTTCCAGAGAATTAGAATTGCCTATTCAAAATTTCTGTCCTGGACTGACAGTGATTAATTTTGTAAATTCCTTTTACAGGTGAGGTGAGGAAACATCACATCAAAATCAGACAGAGTCTCAATTCATTAGGACTTGAATATCCTAAGACTTTGAACGTGGAAGGAGAAATGTTTGTCTTCAGCCTGGAGGAGAAGATTTCAAACATCAGTGTGACTGAAAAAGCACCAAGATACACACACACCCGAGTGAGAGTGTTTCAGTGAATTGACTGTGGAAAGAGCTTTATCCAGTTACGCAGCCTTAAAAAACATCACACCATTCACAGCAAGGAAAAACTGTATACGTGTTCTGTGTGTGAATGAGGCTTCAACTGATCGTTTAACCTGGAGAGTCACAAGGACACCACACCATGGAGAAACCATGGAAATGTGGGGACTGTGGGAAAAGATTCAGTTACCCTTCCCTGTTGGAAAATCATCGGCGCAGTCACACTGGGGAGAGACCGTTCACCTGCTCTGTCTGTGGGGAGGGATTCATTCAGTCATCTGGCCTTTGGTCTCACCAGAGAATTCACACTGAGGAAAAGCCATTCATCTGCACCTCCTGTGGGAAGAGGTTCAGGCATTCTTCAGCACTCACTGTGCACCAACGCACTCACACCGGGGAGAGACCATTCATCTGCTCCGTGTGTGGGAAGGGATTCACTCAATCATTCCACCTGCTGTCACACCAGCGAGTTCATTCTGGGGAGAGGCCGTTCACCTGCTCCGACTGTGGGAAGGGATTCACTGGGTCATCCCACTTACTGTCACACCAGCGAGTTCACATTGAGGACAAACCATTCAGCTGCACTGACTGTGGAAAGAGTTTCAGACAGGCATCCTCCCTCATTGCACACCAGAGAATTCACACAGGGGAGAGACCATTTACTTGCTTTGTATGTGGGAAGGGATTCACAGCTTTACCCACCCTGCTGAGACACCAGAAAATTCACACTGAAGAGAAGCCATTCAGCTGCACTGACTGTGGAAAGAATTTCAGGCAGTCGTCCAACCTCACTGCGCACCGACGCACTCACACTGCAGAGAGACCATTCACATGCTCCGTGTGTGGGAAGGGATTCAATCGGTCATCCAACCTCTCTGCTCACCAGCGAGTTCACACAGGGGAGAGACCGTTCACTTGCTCCGTGTGTGGGAAGGGATTCGCAAAGTCTTTCAACCTGCTGGCTCACCAACGCACTCACAGTAAGAGGCCATTTAACTGCTCTGTGTGTGGGAAGGGATTCACTCAGTCACAATGGCTCCTGAGACATCAGCAAGTTCACAAATGACTGCAGGGGTTGGATTCTGCTGTTTTTGCTGCTGTTCAGTATTGATAGTCTGCCGATATTTTATGTCTGCTGACGTTAGCAAACCTTGTAACTCGCTGGAATTTAATATTCTGGAAGTGTCACTGATTTTCGGGGCTGCAATGTCACTTTTTAAAAGTAACACCTGTGATCTTCCCTCTTAACTGAAGAACTCCCAACAGGAACCTGTTTAGAGTAACAATAAGAACTTTCAGATTCATAGAGGTTTACAGCATGGAAACAGGCCCTTCAGCCCAACTTGTCCATGCCTCCCCTTTTTTTAAACCCCTAAGCTAATTCCAATAGCCTGCATTTGACCCATATCCCTCTATACCCATCATACCCATGTAACTATCTAAATGCTTTTTAAAAGATAAAATTGTACCTGCCTGTACTACTACCTCTGGCAACTTTTTCTTAGATTCTAATTTGATCTCTGGGGCAAAATCTACAATTCATTCTCTGAAAGATCCATCTGCAGGGCACAAAGTATTTATTTTCAATGCTTGTATTGAGATCTTCTCGAAAGCTACTCTTTGATTTTTAAGGGCTATTTTTTGGTTTCCAGGGGATCGTTTTCCATTCTCAGTAACTCCTTTATTAGTGATGTAGTCACATAGTAACATTACTTTTTGTGTTAGTTTACGTCTTTGGTTAAGATAGCACAAATACGAAGACTGTGTATATATTAAATCTTTTAAATTGGAATCTGTAAATAATATTTTTTGTGAATTTATTTTAAAAATACTCCCATACACTCTTTCCAAATGACAATTCTAACTGTTTGACACAAGGCAACTGAATCGGGGCAGATGTTTATTGGTTCAGACTGTGGAGCAGGAAAAAACTCTCCCAATTCTGATCTTCATTGTATGTGGATTTACATTAATAACCCATCAATAACCTCACTACAGCAGCTGAGATCAACTCTGACCAGGGCTTCTGTGTGTTGTCTGTTAGCATTAAACTGCAAATAATAGCAGTTTAGAATATGAACCTGGATGAATGTACCTCAATTTTTAATGTGACGACCCAAGTGATTGGTATGTTCACAATATCTAGTCACTCAAATTCCCGTGCCGTACACCCCACCTCCTGAGATATATAAAAATAATCGAGACTTGTTCAGCAGAATGGGGAAAGCTCTGCCGATGGTTGGATCGCTCCTTTTGAGGCTCACACTGCTATGAAACTAGTTCTGTAGCAGGAAGACACAACTCCTCCACACATATCACAGATGGGCTGCTGAGTCAGTGAACTTCCTTTCTCAAAATAGTTGGAAAGCTGTTCCTCCAATTTGACATCTGCCTCTGCAGATTTAGCAACATCAGGAAAGACAGAATCTGTGATTGGGGGAGATGATTCTCATAGTTTCTGTCTCTCCCATGTACAGGGTGATTTTTCTTCCAGTAGTTCCTCCCATGACAAAATTTTCACGGGCTTTTTGGCAAATCATGTTGCAGTTTTATAGAACCTTAGGCTGCACTTGGAATACAGTGTTCAACTCTGGTCGCCACATTACCAGAAGCATGTGGAGGCTTTGGAGAAGGTACAGAAAAGATTTACCCAGGGTGTTGCCTGGCATGGAGGGCATTAGCTATGAGGGGTGGCACGGTAGCACAGTGGTTAGCACTGCTGCTTCACAGCTCCAGGGTCCTGGGTTCGATTCCTGGCTCAGGTAACTGTGCAAACTCCACACAGACATTCTCCTCGTGTCTGTGTGGGTTTCCTCCGGGTACTCCAGTTTCCTCCCACAGTCCAAAGATGTGCGGATTAGGTTGATTGGCCATGCTAAGAAATTGCCCCTTAGTGTCCTGGGTAGCGGAGGTTAGAGAGATTAGTGGGTATAATATGTAGGGATATGGGGGTAGGGCCTGGGTGGGATTGTGTTCAGTGCAGACTCGATGAGCCAAAGGGCCTCTTTCTGCACTGTAGGGTTCTATGATTGAGGAGAGGTTGGAGAAACTTGGTTTGTTCTCACTGGAACCACTGAGGTTGAGGGATGATCTGAGAGAAGTCTATAAAATTATGAGGAGCATGGACAGAGTGGATAGTCAGAAGCTTTTTCCCGGGTGAGTCAGTTACTAGGGGGCATAGGTTTATGGTGTGAGGGGCAAGATTTAAAGATGTATGAGGCAAGTTTTTTTACACAGAGGGTGGTGGGTGCCTGGAACTCGCTGCCAGGAGAGTTAGTGGAAGCAGATACAATAGTGACTTTTAAGGAGTGACTTGACAAATACACGAATAGGATGGGAATGGAGGGATATCGTCCCCGGAGGGGGTTTTAGTTCAGTCGGGCAGCACGGTTGGTGCAGTCTTGAAGGGCCTGTTCCTGTGCTGTAATTTTCTTTGTTTTGAGGGTGAATTCACCATCCACAGCCATTTATTTTGAACCCTGGTTCTGAAATATTCTCAGTCTGGATTTAAGGCTTCCTGGCATAATACACAGATTTAGGTCTTACCACCAAACACCAATTCATATCCTCATCTGAGTCCCAGGTTTAAATGTGGTTGTCCAAACTAGAAAACATATACAATTTGACTCTTTTAAAACCTGATTCACCACACCCTGCCACACTAACTACAAGAGATTGTGTTTGGGACCAGTTGTTCCATTAAAGTCTGTGTTGTTTTCAATGACCTTCTCCATAATCTGTCACAACCCTTCTGCCGGCCAGGAGCTCTGTTTTTCTCATGGTGACATTCCCTGTTTACTGAGTTTGTGAATTTAGTCATATGTAGGATCAGGACGGCAGATTTCTGTACTTAAAGGTCATTACAGAACCAGATGTGTTTCTACAACAATTAATTCATGTTCATCAATATTTTTATTGAAACGTGGTAGGATTTGGGACCTGGGTCCCAAAATCATTATAATAAAAACAGAAAATGCTGGATAAGCTCAGCAGGTCTGTTTCATTCAAAATTCCAACATTTGCAGGATTTTGCTTTATCCCCAAAATCATTACCCTGGATTACTCCTCCTCTGGCTCTAATTCCAGTTACAAAGTTCCACAACTCTCTATATTTCCCGGAGGAGAAATAAATGTTTTATTCACAGATGTTGGCCAGAGGAGGAAGTTTGAGTCTGTGTGTGAAGCTAAAAACAGAAGCTGTGCTGTTTCAAATCAAACTGCGGGACTTGGGAGAAAATGATGGGAAGAGATTTTGCAAAGTCCCCTCCCCCACTCCCTCAGCTGGCAGCCCAGCACGCAGGCGCAGAG